>JBAIZL010000002.1:138476239-138506239 GCA_036971475.1 Prosapia bicincta
TCATTAAATCGATTTTAATTTATAACAATTTTTTTAGATGTCAAATTTAGTAAATATTGGAATAATTATGTTTTAGTTGTGATTCATTTATAGGAAAATGAGTCTCCAAGCATTTTATACAAAATAAAAAAAATATCAACAACACAACATTAACAGCAACAGCATCAACAAGAACAGCTGCAGAATATACAACAACACAGCTGTAGCAGCAACAGCAACAATGCCAACAACAACACAAAAACAACAGCAGCAACCACAGCAACAGCAAATTAGTAGCAACACCAACTACAAATTCAACAAAAAACTACTGAAACAACAATACCCACAGACACAAGAAAGCAACAACTGCTACAACATCAGCTTCACCAGAAACAGCAACAACAATATCAACAGACACAAAAACAGCAACAGCAAATTAGTAGCAGCAACAACTACAAATTCAACAAAAACTACTGAAACAACAATACCAACAGACAGAAGAATGCAACAACAACAGCCTCGCCAGAAACAGCAACAACAATAACAACAGACTAAAAACAGCAGCAACAACTACAAATAGATCAACAGCAATCCTTTAATCAATAATAATAGTGAGTAAAATGTGGAGCTATTGCATTAAAAACTTCGTATGATGAATATGAATATCGAAAAGAAGAGTTCTTTAATAATGTGTATTCAGATGCAAAATTGTTGGCAGAGGAATTACCCACCTTTTGGGCTGGGTTAACCTCCCAAATCCTACCTCCTTACTCGCCTGGGATATGCTAATTTACGGTATAACGCTTCGAAACTACTTCTGACTGAATGTTCTAAAGTCAATGGTGTAATCATTTTGTTGTACAAAATGGTTTTTGTAAAGTGTAAGTACTTGCTGGTAATACAGATCACAAACTGCACTGATACAAGCAGTTTTTCTAAAATTTAGATTGTATTAATCAAGTCATACCATATTGCCATGAAAGTATACAACATATTCTGCGATGATGGTGTTCCCATTGTGTATTTAGAAATATAATGCAAAGTCAAAGGAAATAAAAACCATACAAAATTTTCTCGTTGGTTTTAAAGACCATAATTTTAATAATAATATTAATCCTGCGTTTTGTAGAAATAAACATTAGGGCCCTGACAAATGGAGCAACAGTAATTGAATACACAGTTTATTTAATATTCCCGCCGCTCGTGGTCAAGTTCCACGGGTTGATCAAACACCAAACCAGAGATCAATAGAAAAAGATTTGTATAAATTTATTATATAAGAGTTATGCACATTGTTGCAAGTGATTATTGATTGAGCCGCAAACAGTCTCGTTCGGGCTGGTTGCAAAAAAACCAGCAGAGCCAATAGACGTCACTCCTAATGGAGAACAAGCAGTGGAAGGTCCGGACAGACTAAAACAGTTAGATACCACCGTAAGTCTCCTTAGGTTGCAGACGGGCTGCAACCTCGGGAGTCTTGGGTTAAAATCGGCTCCGTCCGAGGAGAAGCATTTCTGCTCTGCTCCGAGTTTGTTGACATTCACAGTTAAGAATGAATTGGGATGGGTTTGTTAATAAATAAACTCATGGCTTGAAATACGGCGTCTTAAGTAGGTAAAAATCAAAAGAAAAATGACATATTTCCTTCAATAGAATAAATCACAAAGTATTAAGTAGTATCTAACTGTTTTCCTTATAACAACCCTTTAAGTTTTTATAAATACGATTTCATTGCCTTGAAAAAATAACATTTTATAACCCTCATAGGTTTAAGGCACCAGCCACCACTGCTGCTAATACATCAGCCACCACTGCTGCCAATACATCAGCCGCCACTGCTGCCAATACATCAGCATTTACTGTATAACGTATGGGTACCACCAAGACTAAAGCTTCCGGTAGCTATAGGAATAAACCAACCCACCACCTTCATTGGTGCGGCACGAGAGAGAATTGGGGAAATTTATTATTAAAATATATGAGATTTCTTTTAATAAATCTTTCAGTTAGCTGTATTTTATATTTTTATAGGCTTTTATCAAACCGACTGTGAAAATGTTTCTGTTAGAAAGGGATAAAGCATATTTTTGTTGTAAAAGGCCGTTAGAATCTCTCTCTTTTCGTACTTCCTTCCTGAAATCTACCTATTTCCCATCATTTACCCAAATTTTCATGATACCCTATTATTCTTTGTTAAAATCAGTAAACCGATCCGTTCCGTTATATTGAATTTCAATGAATTAGTTCATCGTCAAATTCCCATAAGAGTCGTGTATAAAAAGGGGGCTCATTAATTATTTAATTTCATTGTTACCCTATTTTTTCAACGACAGGTAATAGGTAAACATTTTTAGTGATTTTTTTCAGTTTTATCAAAATATGTTTAATTTTGAAAATTTGTTTTTGGGTGGGGGTTAAGGTGATACAGATTTATGATCCGTCACAGCCGGTCCAGTAATTTGAAAATCTCTAACTTTAACATTAATTTCTTTCTGAGTATATTGGAGTGAATGCGTCCCCTCGTGCCATTTCAGATTTATATTTAAACCTTTCACATCACTAACAACAATATATATATATATATATATATATATATATATATATATATATATACAGGCGTGTATCCAGCGGCGACTTGCTTTGGGGGGGGGGGGGGCGATTGATGCATTCTATATATATATATATATATATATATATATATATATATATAATATGTGTGTATGTGTGTGTGCGCGCGCGTGCGTGTATGTAAAAACATAGAACAAAAAAAGTTCTTTCTACGCTTGCGTTAGAAATCGGTAACGTGATAAAGATTCGTAGCAAATTAGACTTTTTAATAAATAATTATTCCAGTTTCGATAAGACTTATGGCTAGAGAATATTATTAATTTCATAATAAGCTATTATTATAAAAATGGTTTATTAATTAATATAAGTAGTAATTCTTCCAACACGAACAATTCCGGAGTCAACTGCGAATATTACGCTTGCAAAATTACGCATTGAAAATCATATGTTCGAGACTAAGCTTCACTAGCGCTATCTGTTGTTAAAACGTTTAGACGTTTACGAGGGTACGCCGAGGGAACACGTCACAATTTCAAATTAAAAATAAAATTTTATTTTTTATTTACAATAAGACGAATCAACTTAAGTAAATTAAGTTAAAATTCGAGTGTATTTATAAACATAGACTAGTATTTGATAAGTGATTCTATTTTTGTAATTATTCAAAGAGCATTACAATGTTACAAAATTATTACTATATTTATTACAGTTAGGATTTTATATTTGAGAATATATAATAACTTAATTATCGAAAAAAGTCCTAATTTAATAATATATTGTCAATTTTTAACCCAAAGTTCTTGAGGGTTGGGGGGCAATCGCCCCATCGCCCCCCCCTTGGATACGCGCCTGATATATATAGATAAACAACCACATTGAAGAAATTAATTCCGCGACATTATCTCACAGTAAAGTCACTACATCTTGACAAAGAGCGTTCTCAGTTTCAGTCTATTAGTTTTGTAATGTCTAGTGCGGGACAAACTGTGTGGACCACATATACTTATTCAAACTGCAATAAACAGCGAAACGTTTCGTTTAAACTAAAGAATGTGACCATAAAATTCTTCACGTCTCAACCGAGCTTCACTCTCTTGACGAACGCACTCGACATGCGCATAACGGTGTCAATCTAAATTCAACCTGATTTTTACAGCTTGTTTTTTCATAGCGAGAAATTTTTTAAAGTTTATAGTGAAACTGGTCAGTGACATTTGAAAATTTCATTATTAAAATTTATTTCGCAGCTTGTCTTGATTTAGTCTTTCGATAGTGCACATTACATATCGGGAATATTAATTATTACAACCTAATTTTGTTTAGCAGGACAATTTTGCTAAGTTTATAGTGCTGATCAGTGGAGTTTATAGTTCAAGAAACTGATCAGTGCTCTTTGCAAATTTCAGTTTGGTTCTGCAGCTTGTCTTGAACTTTTCGATAGTGTACATACCGCATCACATAACGGACATTTTTAAAATTACAACTTAATTTTGGTATAATATTTTAAATAACAAACCCAATAACTACAAAATAACTTTATTTAATCACTTGATGTACATTTCGGTTACCAGTTAACCATCTTCAGAAGTACTGAACAAAATTAATTTAATTTACAACGTAACATAGGCCTATATAGCAAAAAATATTGAGGTTATACATTTATTGTTATTTTGTCTTAAGCACTGTAACCGAAATGTACATCAAGTAATTAAATAAAGTTATTTTGTGGTTATTGGGTTTGTTATTTTAAATATTATATTATAGGCCACAGTTGCTCAAGAAATCATTAATTTTGGTAACCGAAACATTTTGCTAAATTTATAATGAAACGGTTTGGTGTTCTTTGGAAATTTCATTTTCCAATAGGAACTTAAGGCTGATCCTGCTATTTGCCTTATTCTTTTTGATAATGTAAAACACACAACACATAACGGGCACTTTTTATTATAACTTACACAAATCGGGAGTTGTATTACTACTAAATTTTGTATAGCAAGAAAGTTTTGCTGAATTTATAATGAAACTGTTTAGTGTTCTTTGGAAATTTCATTTTCCAATAGGAACTTAAGGCTGATCCTGCTACTTGACCTATTCTGTTTGATAATGTAAAACACACATCACATAACGGGCACTTTTTATTATAACTTACACAAATCGGGAGTTGTATTACTACTAAATTTTGTATAGCAAGAAAGTTTTGCTGAATTTATAATGAAACTGTTTAGTGTTCTTTGGAAATTTCATTTTCCAATAGGAACTTAAGGCTGATCCTGCTACTTGACCTATTCTGTTTGATAATGTAAAACACACATCACATAACGGGCACTTTTTATTATAACTTACACAAATCGGGAGTTGTATTACTACTAAATTTTGTATAGCAAGAAAGTTTTGCTGAATTTATAATGAAACTGTTCAGTGCGCTTTGGAAATTTCAGTTTGCAATAGGAAATAGAGGCAGATTCCGCAGCTTCACCTGAACTATTCTTTTCGATAGGGAAAGTAACAAATCATAATTTTTAAATTTATTTCGGCAGATGGTTTTTAAAAGACATTTAAAATCACTTTTTATACTAAACGGCCTTCGTGTAGGCAGCCTTGAAACACCCCTCCCCTCTCCACCTCCCACCTCAGGTAGAAAGCACAGAACAGTAGGTTCAGTCTCTCGACTCAGTGTCGGTTCGTTACGAGTCGCAAGGAGGGAGATTTCGTTGTGTTCTCGCACATGTGTTTTGCTCTGAAACTGTTTCTAATCAGTGTCGCTTAGCCGAGGCCTGCGCATGCAGTGGTTCCAGTAGTGGATTTTCCAAACAGGTAAGAGACACATTTACTCGGCGGGAGTTTGGCTCCGATTACAACCGTTCCGTACAGTACTTATGTAATGTGTGAACAGTTGTGCGGATCGTACAGGTCCAGCCACACCTGTCCGGCGATGGTCGAGCTATGCGTCTGACCCCGCCTTCGCTCACGTATTATCTTCTTGCCTGACAATAACGGCGATGAGATCATAAGGTTTACATGACGTAGTCAAGATAAGGCCAACGGTAGCCTACAGAGATAATGGCGTACTAAACGTTCATTGCACGTGCGAGTAATCCTTTAATATTTTTAACTTATACAAACATTATTAAAATATACTTAACCAAGTGAATACGTAAGGGCTTACTTGCTGACGCGTTTCGAAACAATCCTTTTACGAAGCAAAGCCTCACGTATTCACTCAGTCAAGTATAATTTAGTTATAGTTTAATTAGTGAATTCAAGATGATTGCAACAACTAACTTTTATAAAATCACTTCACCAGTTGGTACCTATGACCATGCGAGTTATGTCCGCCTCGTTCAGCTTATCAGTCCTACTTTCCCACTACACGAGATAATAATAACACACAAGTTATCATTGTTATACAAATTATTTGTAATTATTAATTTGTCTATTGACTAATAATATAGTAAAGGAACAAATAGGAGGTAACGGTTAAACGAATAGACGGGTTGGAGAAATATTCTAAGAACAATACATTGTAAGTAACAGTTGGTTGAATAATTTTGGTACAAACATAAATTAAAGACTTTTGCAATGCGAAAACTATTTGTATTAAACAACTGAAAACGCTTTGAAGTAGGAAAGAAATCCAGTATAACTTTAAGAGTGTATAAACTTGAAAATATTCGGAAATGTGTTTGGGGAGCAGTAGGCCTACGTAGGATTTCATTCTTCTTGGATTTCAAACCACTCATGCACGTAGCATTGTTTCGGCCCCTGAGGGGCACAATTAGTTTTTCGTTACTAATTAAATCAACAGGGCGGCTAGAAATTCCTTCAGTGTGACCTTTGGATATTCCTATAGGGTTAAGAGCTAATCTACACCCCAAGACAAATTTTATAAATTAAATGCCCCTCTAACTTTTAATTACTTAAATTTCTTCTTAATTTATACGCATTACAAATCTAATGAGTACTCAATGTGCTCATTAATTTAATTAAGTCCTTGGATATTGTGGAATTCTTTTAGGAAATCAGGTTAAAGGCTTGCAAGAAATAACAAGATAAAAGCAAACTAAATTTTCATGTTTACAAACTTCAGTTCTATAGAGAAAATTTGAGAATAAGACATTTCTTTTCCACAAATATTCTTTGAGCTTAACTTGTGAGGTTATGTTAAAAATAAATAAAAACATACACAAAACTCACAAATTAATCATTTATTTCTCATACGCGTTTCAATGACCAAGTCATCATCATCAGTGAGTGTTACTACTACAAACTCTAACTTACAACAGTTGTAACATCACTCACTGATGATGATGACTTGGTCATTGAAACGCGTATGAGAAATAAATGATTAATTTGTGAGTTTTGTGTATGTTTTTATTTATTTCTTTTCCAGTTTGTTAAAAACTTTATTCTCTGTTATAGCAATTTTCTCAATAATAAAAAATTATATTCAGTACTTTTCAAAGTTTTATTTCTCAAGTATGCGACCATTGATAAATAAAGTATTAGGCAATGTACATCGACGACTAACATGAACATTGTATACGCATAGCTATTAACGTCTGTAAGGACTTGCCAACTTATTTTATAGAAAAACTTTCTTGAAGTTATATTATTTGAATTTGCTTTCAACAGTTTGAAATTTATATAATATTTTGCACAAAACTGGACAGTTAAAAATAATTTCTGAGCCGAAAAAATTAAAAACATAAGTTATAACCCTTCTGAAGGGTGGTGGTACGTAATATGCGTACAAAAGGAAAAAAACGGCAATTGACGAGGGCAAGTCGTAAATTTTACAAGCGAAAAAAGCGTACAAACCAAACTCCAGTTGTAAACCCAGGTCATCTACCCCTAAACTATTTGCTAATATCTTTCAAGGTTTTGGATTCTCCCAGTCAAAATGGGTCAAAAGAGGATTTCCACTTTGTCAGTGGTCAATTTGCTTTTAACTGTCGAGGTGATAAAACTAGATTTAATCGAAAGAGACTTATCAGAAGAGGCTGAAACTTCCAGACTCTTATGCATATGAGACTGGAGAAAGAAGAAAAACATAGTAGCCTAATTAAGTAGGATAAATAATTTTTTAAAAACTACAAAAATACCTAGAAACTGGAAACTAATGTCTTGTTTAAGATTTCTTTCCTAAACCCAAAAAATGGATTAGATTAGACCCAAGAAATCAGATGGTAAAATCAAATAAATTGATCAAGTTGTAATATAGATTAAAATGAAAAAAGAATTCAATTGAAAAAAAACAACAAAATTACCGAGGCTACAAGCGGATTTAAAACACGCCAAAAGCATGAGTTATCCCTGTCATTTTGCTAGTCCAAGGCCTGGAAAAGTGTGAATAGGTATAATAGATTACGTTTTAAAGGAGTTCCAGTCCCGAGAAACTAAGCGACATCTATGTTTTGCTCAGATGTAAACTCATTTATGTAGCTCGATGATTTTAAAAGATCCGTGTTCGCCTAAAAGTTGTACGCAAATTTCGCCTTTTACAATGCTCTGACGACATATTGATTTTTGGCTATAGAAATAAAATGTGTGTAAATGTTCAATGTAATATTTTATGTTTTGTGTGTGGAATAGGGTCTGTAAGTGTTTGCTTGGTCATCGTAAGTACTTTTGCGGCTTATTACCGCTAAAAAAATAAGATGTGTGTGCGAGCTTTATAATCCTATAATGTTTTTGTGCCTAATGAAACGTGGTGGCGTGGTGTTGATAGTGCTTTGTTAAAGTTGATTTTTTTCGAAATTTTTAATTTTTGGAGGTCAACACCAAGTTTAATTATACTTCGAAGCACTTTGGGAGTTATTACGTCAAAAAAATTAAGCCAACACATTAAATTAGTAACGTTTTACGTATGCTGTGGGGGGGTTTCTTTTTTCCAATAATTTTTGAGACGTGAGCAAAGGTTTTCATATTTTTTCGTATTCCTGAAAGGAAGGAATTTCTGCATCGCACCGGCGTAATTTTTTTTTGTTGCTAAAATCGATTACGTGGGAACGGGAAATAAATACCGAAATAACATGATCTTTAAAGTAAACTTAAAATTTTTTATTTTCTCAAAATATATTTTCAATAACTTGCAGTATTTGTGTTGTACATCTTGAAGCTTTTTAAAATGTTCTTATTGATATTACTTGGCGAACAAGTGGTATGAAAAATTTGTTTGAATGTCAAATCCTGCTTAGGTCATCAAAGAAACATTTTATTTTAGTTACTTTTATTAAATAATTACAATTAATATATATATAACCTATACGTTGAAACATCTGTTCTACCACATAACCTGTAACATAAAATCAGCTGTTTCATTTTTGAAGGCATGTTACCATTTAACTATATCGTATACCTTGCTCCTTTTGTAAAACGTTTTTCTCTCATATAAAACTAAAATTGAATAATTATATTTAATAAATGAATTAATATTTGAAAAAAAACTATATGAACATCAAACGTAATCCAGTACAAGTTTAAAAAAATGTATTTCAACTTGAGTGGATGAATAAAAGGTACTTTATTAACGATTGAAAATATGTACAAGATATATAGGCCTATAGGGAGAGTGTGAACTAATAGAAATATTTGGAAAAGCAATTATGCTGCTAAAAAGTACCAGTAAACTGTGGTTTCTTTACCAAGTGATTGAAAAAGAACAATTTATTTTAAAAAAAAGAATAATTCTACAAGACATTTTTTTAATTTCATTAAAAACAAGAAGTTACAAACTATAATGATGATCATCAACAAGACTTCTTGTTTGCTAGATTGTAATTTTGTAATAAGACCCTATGATGATGATGACATGATCATCGAAATGTACATAAAGGTTTATTTTTAAGTAACTTGTTCTATTTGTTATTTTTTATTATACTCGTGGTATTGGGGCTCTTTCCAATATTTTCATAGTAATTATTTTAGAAGTTTAAACAGTATTTTTTAAGGTTTGTAGGCCTATAAGATTAAAACGGAAATGGAAATTCCTTCTGGGGGGGGGGGGGTAACCCAAAAAGAGCTTCATTCGCTGGGCCCATGAACTGAAACAAATTGTTTAATGGCATAGTTCTAACGGTTAAAAGAGCAACAATCAATACAATATTTAGGATTATTGTAATAAAGTAACTAACTAGAGCTAGCAAGAAAACGAATAGCAAAAAATTCCAATCAGAAAAAACAATATTTCTTAAAATCTGTGTGTATCTTTCCACAGAAGTTATCAACATTTATTTCTCGCTATGTAAGACATAAGGATATGAAAGATATTTCGGTATACCATGCCAGCCCAGCAACGCCGACATACTTCGTATTAGTACGAAGTAAGTGGTGAACATTTCTATTGTTGTGCTGTGTGCAGTGTCACCGCTTAATAGCGTTTGCACGTCCTTTACATTCCCTCGCTTTATACTGGAAAAATAAAGAGAAGCATTGTATTTCGAAAGTTTTGTGTTTCTAAAGTCAGGAAATTGTTTTTCATTTTTTGTAGTAGCGACAGGTTTAGTTAATTTCTTGAGTTCTTGAGAAATTTCTTTTTCGATATATCATTGAGGGCAATGCCGCTAAAACGCTCTTATATTAGGCGATAATAATTTTAAAAAAGCTATTTGCTGGCCAACAAACTAAAATGCATATTATTATAGATGGGCCGATACCTAAAATTTTCAATTCCGATTTTCAAATTTTACATTCGATTCTCGATTCTTTCAGTTGTGTAAGCCTCATGGTATTCTCTAATAATGAATTTTGTTTAGATCTTGGTCATATGGTGAAACCTTTTAAAAGTTGCGTTTTAATGTAATTGGCTACACAAAACGTTCAACATTGATTTATGAATAGGAATGTCTGAAAGAGTGACAAACATATTGCATAAAAGTAATGGTTTAATTAAAACTACAAATATGAACTTCAGCTCTCAGTTGCAATATTACTTCAGTAATAGCCATCTCAGTTTGTATAATCGGAGAAATTGGAACTACTTTTTCTTTGTGTTATGTTTCGCCGCAACTACTCCACAGGTGTATGAAGTAGTGGTGGAGTAGTGGCGGCTAGAGACGAGGAGAGAGAGAGAGAGAGAGAGTGTGTGTCGAGCCCTCGCGAGTGAGAGTGACAGTAGAGAGAGAGAAGAGGAGTAGTGACGGCTAGAGACGAGGAGAGAGAGAGAGTGTGTGTCGAGCCCTCCCGAGTGAGAGTGAGACAGGAGAGAGAGAAGAGGAGTAGTGACGGCTAGAGACGAGGAGAGAGAGAGTGTGTCGAGCCCTCCCGAGTGAGAGTGAGACAGGAGAGAGAGAAGAGGAGTAGTGACGGCTAGAGACGTGGAGAGAGAGAGTGTGTCGAGCCCTCCCGAGTGAGAGTGAGACAGGAGAGAGAGAAGAGGAGTAGTGACGGCTAGAGACGAGGAGAGAGAGAGAGTGTGTCGAGCCCTCCCGAGTGAGAGTGAGACAGTCGAGAGAGAAGAGGAGTAGTGACGGCTAGAGACGAGGAGAGAGAGAGTGTGTCGAGCCCTCTCGAGTGACAGTGACAGCAGAGAGAGAAGAGGAACAGTGACGGCTAGAGACGAGGAAAGAGAGCGTGTGTCGAGCCCTCCCGAGTGAGAGTGACAGCAGAGAGAGAAGAGGAGTAGTAACGGCTAGAGACCAGGAGAGAGAGAGTGTGTCGAGCCCTCTCGAGTGACAGTGACAGCAGAGAGAGAGAAGAGGAGCAGTGACGGCTAGAGACGAGGAAAGAGAGTGTGTGTCGAGCCCTCCCGAGTGTGCGTGACAGCAAGGAGAGAAGAGGAGCAGTGACGGCTAGAGACGAGGAAAGAGAGTGTGTGTCGAGCCCTCCCGAGTGACAGTGACAGCAGAGAGAGAAGAGGAGCAGTGACGGCTAGAGACGAGGAAAGAGAGTGTGTGTCGAGCCCTCCCGAGTGTGAGTGACAGTAGAGAGAGAAGAGGAGCAGTGACGGCTAGAGACGAGGAAAGAGAGTGTGTGTCGAGCCCTCCCGAGTGTGAGTGACAGCAGAGAGAGAAGAGGAGTAGTGACGGCTAGAGACGAGGAAAGAGAGTGTGTGTCGAGCCCTCCCGAGTGTGAGTGACAGCAGGGAGAGAAGAGGAGCAGTGACGGCTAGAGACGAGGAAAGAGAGTGTGTGTCGAGCCCTCCCAAGTGAGAGTGACAGCAGAGAGAGAAGAGGAGCAGTGACGGCTAGAGACGAGGAAAGAGAGTGTGTGTCGAGCCCTCCCGAGTGTGAGTGACAGTAGAGAGAGAAGAGGAGCAGTGACGGCTAAAGACGAGGAAAGAGAGTGTGTGTCGAGCCCTCTCGAGTGACAGTGACAGCAGAGAGAGAGAAGAGGAGCAGTGACGGCTAGAGACGAGGAGAGAGAGAGTGTGTCGAGCCCTCTCGAGTGTGCGTGACAGCAAGGAGAGAAGAGGAGCAGTGACGGCTAGAGACGAGGAAAGAGAGTGTGTGTCGAGCCCTCCCGAGTGACAGTGACAGCAGAGAGAGAAGAGGAGCAGTGACGGCTAGAGACGAGGAAAGAGAGTGTGTGTCGAGCCCTCCCGAGTGTGAGTGACAGTAGAGAGAGAAGAGGAGCAGTGACGGCTAGAGACGAGGAAAGAGAGTGTGTGTCGAGCCCTCCCGAGTGTGAGTGACAGCAGAGAGAGAAGAGGAGTAGTGACGGCTAGAGACGAGGAAAGAGAGTGTGTGTCGAGCCCTCCCGAGTGTGAGTGACAGCAGGGAGAGAAGAGGAGCAGTGACGGCTAGAGACGAGGAAAGAGAGTGTGTGTCGAGCCCTCCCAAGTGAGAGTGACAGCAGAGAGAGAAGAGGAGCAGTGACGGCTAGAGACGAGGAAAGAGAGTGTGTGTCGAGCCCTCCCGAGTGTGAGTGACAGCAGGGAGAGAAGAGGAGCAGTGACGGCTAGAGACGAGGAAAGAGAGTGTGTGTCGAGCCCTCCCGAGTGAGAGTGACAGTAGAGAGAGAAGAGGTGTAGTGACGGCTAGAGACGAGGAGAGAGGGAGAGAGTGTGTGTCGAGCCCTCCGGAGTGAGAGTGACAGTAGAGAGAGAAGAGGAGTAGTGACGGCTAGAGACGAGGAGAGAGAGAGAGAGAGCGTGTGTGTCGAGCTCTCCCAAGTGAGAGTGGCAACAGAGAGAGAAGAGGAGTAGTGACGGCTAGAGACGAGGAGAGAGAGAGCGTGTGTGTCGAGCCCTCCCGAGTGAGAGTGACAGTAGAGAGATAAGAGGAGTAGTGACGGCTAGAGACGAGGAAAGAGAGAGAGCGTGTGTGTCGAGCCCTCCCGAGTGAGAGTGACAGTAGAGAGAGAAGAGGAGTAGTGACGGCTATAGACGAGGAGAGAGAGAGAGAGAGAGCGTGTGTGTCGAGCCCTCCCGAATGAGAGTGACAACAGAGAGAGAAGAGAAGTAGTGACGGCTAGAGACGAGGAGAGAGAGAGAGTGTGTGTGTGTGTCGAGCCCTCCCGAGTGAGAGTGAGACAGAGAGAGAGAAGAGCGGTGACAATCGGGCCAGAAATGCTTCCGATCATCTTTGTTGCGTCATAAGTAATAATATTTTCGTGATCTCAAATAGACATTTGCTTTAATCGTTTAATTCATTCAAAGCAACTAATACTTACTTGAATAAGACATAGACGACAATTAATTTTTTTCTATAAATTACACCCCATAAGTATTTTATCAGTTAAAAAAAACAAGTATTGGAATCGAGACTTTTATCAATGAAGAATCGAGTATCGACGATTCCTCGATACCATTAGATTCGACGATTCCTGGAATCAAGAATCGGAATCTGCCCACCACTAATTATTATTACTGATAGTATTGTTATTATTTTATATTATTTTCTTGGCGAAATACATTAAATAAATTTATGACTACTATTACCACTTACACTAATCCCGTCGCATTTCTCGGGGCTGAGTTCCATAAACAATAATTATTGCCATTGTCAAGGGATGTAACTAAAACCAGAAAACAGTGAGTGACTGCTCCTGTCTATGAGCTGCCTATATGAACGATATTAATAGATAATCAACTAAAAGTAACTACAAATGTGTGATATTATTATTTTTTTCTTTTTTTGTTTTAAACAATAAAATACTGAGCACCTAAATTGGCACTTAAAAGTCTTGGTCGAGCCGGATGAAGCCAGCGGGTTGTAGTTTAGAAGGCTCTGTTTAAGTGCATGGTAATTTCTTAGATACAGACTCCTTTGGTTGAAAAAGATAATCGACCCGTGTTCATCCTCGTTTTCAACTACAACAGAAAAATGTCCCTGCGTCTATTCCAGTACTCTCTCCTACGTATATCTCTTTATCACCCTACCACAGGATAATTAAGGGACACCATCCTGCCAATCCTCTTGCAACTGTAACTAAGTTTAAAAAACGAAATCATGTGCTACGGTGGTAAAAAAAACCGCAATGAAGTTTCCTTAGGGCAGATCGATCCCTCTTGCTTGTAAAGTAACATCAGTAACCTGAAACAATGCACACTAGAAGGGGTATGGATCAGAGAAGATCATAACCGGAGCCAAACGCTAATTCATATCTTGAAGCAAATTTTTTTTATCTAATTGCGTCCGTAATTAAAACCCGTGTATTGTTATAGAGGGCTTAAAATCCTTTGCAAGTTAACAAAATCAAGACACTTAATTTGATCTTTATATAAATATATCCCAAAATTAAGAAGTATTCAACGGACAATAAATGTATACCCTAGAAAGTTTCGGTAGAGCGCTATGCCCTCAGGTGCCGACCGGCCCTTATAATCCCATGTAAAAGCCCTCTCACCGTTTGGCCTGGCAATTAGACACTTGTGTACTCCAAAATGAAAACGTATTCTATTTATTCGCAAATATATCTAAGCTGTACTTTCATTGTAAGGAGAATACAAAATTAAGAAAAATGTAAAATACGAAACAATTTTATTATGAAATCAACTACATAGGGTATAATATAATGTTAATATGAATAATTAAATTAATCCGCATACGATTGATTTCTTGACAAAATTGTTTCGTGTTTGGTATCATTTTACTTTTGGTTTATTCTTATTACATTACCAAGTGTGTTATTGGGAAAATCTCCAAGAAGAAAGAAAGATGGAGAAAAGAAGAAGAGCTGTGACTTAGAGTACCTAGGGTCCTTGGAGACCCTTAGGCCCTCTCGGCTCTTGCCTCTAAGCCACACAGATGCTTAAGCGCGAGAATATCTACAGCGAAGCATTTAAATCCAGGTCCAACGGCTTCCGTTCAGGTGACTATTAAGTTAGTTTTATTAATTTTTTTGGGAATCAATAGAACACGTTTTTATTTAGGAGTACACGATTGGTGGCTAGTTCCCAGGGCGACGTGAGTACTCTTGACAAAGGGATTATAAGGGTCAGTGGGCACCCTAAAGGCACAGGGCTCACTCGAAACACGTGCAGGGTGGGTTAACCCTAACTCCCTCCCCACAACCGAGGTTGCCGATTACGTGTAGCAATTGGATAAAAGATTGATATAATCGTCCCCGCTTTCATTTACCACTTAGCAAAAGTCAGTTACACCTATGATCTCAGCATACTAGTACAGTGTGTATATTATTAGCAAGCATTTTACCTGTGTTTTGTAGTTTTGTTTTTAAATTGGATACTGCACTATAATTTTTTTTTAGATCAAGACCATTAACTAGTGTGGCTTACGAAAGATAACACTGGATTGTTATCTTCTTCTTTTTCTGCCCAACGACCTACCTCGGCTGTTAGGCCAATAGACGTCGTGCCGGGTCCTAATTCCCCTTCAGAGCCAAACAGACAGCCAGGTGGTCACCAGTTCCCTCTGTTACCACTTACTTCTTCTTATATCCAACGCACGTCCTACAATGTTGGAGCATTAGACGCAGCGCCATCCAGTAAAGCATTGCCCGCCTTTCTACTGGGTCCTAGTTCTCCTTCAGAGCCCCACAGACAGCCAGGTGGTCACCAGTTCCCTCTGTTACCACTTACTTCTTCTTATATCCAACGCACGTCCTACACTGTTGGAGCATTAGACTCAGCGCCATCCAGTAAAACATTGCCCGCACTTTCTACTGGGTCCTAGTTCCCCTTCAGAGCCAAACAGACAGCCAGGTGGTCACCAGTTCCCTCTGTTACCACTTACTTCTTCTTATATCCAACGCACGTCCTAAACTGTTGGAGCATTAGACGCAGCGCCATCCAGTAAAACAATGCCCGCCTTTCTACTGGGTTCTAGTTCTCCTTCAGAGCCAAACAGACAGCTAGGTGGTCACCAGTTCCCTCTGTTACCACTTACTTCTTCTTATATCCAACGCACTTCCTACACTGTTGGAGCATTAGACGCAGCGCCATCCAGTAAAACATTGCCCGCCTTTCTACTGGGTCCTAGTTCTCCTTCAGAGCCAAACAGACAGCCAGGTGGTCACCAGTTCCCTCTGTTACCACTTACTTCTTCTTATATCCAACGCACGTCCTAAACTGTTGGAGCATTAGACGCAGCGCCATCCAGTAAAACATTGCCCGCCTTTCTACTGGGTCCTAGTTCTCCTTCAGAGCCAAACAGACAGCCAGGTGGTCACCCGTTCCCTCTGTTACCACTTACTTCTTCTTATATCCAACGCACGTCCTAAACTGTTGGAGCATTAGACGCAGCGCCGTCCAGTAAAACATTGCCCGCCTTTCTACTGGGTCCTAGTTCTCCTTCAGAGCCAAACAGACAGCCAGGTGGTCACCAGTTCCCTCTGTTACCACTTACTTCTTCTCATATCCAACGCACGTCCTAAACTGTTGGAGCATTAGACTCAGCGCCGTCCAGTAAAACATTGCCCGCACTTTCTACTGGGTCCTAGTTCTCCTTCAGAGCCCCACAGACAGCCAGGTGGTCGGCCGTATACTCTTCATTGTTGCACAAAATGCAAATGGAATCCGATCGATGTCAGGTTTTTATCCTGAAAGTAACAACGGCGACACTTCTACGTGTTCAGGGTAACGGACTTGAACTAGACATACTCTCTTTGGGCTCTCTTTGGTGTCTACCACATACACTCCTCAGTACAAAGAAGGATAATTAAGGATACTTGTAATTAGGAGTAAATGTAATGGAGTAGAACTAAGGTCATATTGATCCCCTAGTAATAGAAATTGGAGGCAATTATGGCATCTAGGGGGCAAGACAAATTACCAGAAGTAGACCTGCTCTTTCCTGGCACCTACCCATCGTTGTACAGAGTGGTTTTAGGTGGGGATTTAACTTGTTAAGAACGCGGTTTTTGAAGGAGAGGATGGCGGAGTAGATTCTCGCTCGTGTTGAAATTTAGTCCTTGATTTTGTTGTCCATAACGTTAATTTGTGTTCATTGGGCTTTCGGGTCTGGGCTAAGGAAATTACGACAGCCTTCTTTTAAGGAGCTGCCTCCGTCTCGCATGCCCATGCGGTTAGTAATCCGAACGCGGGTGAAAGAATCGGGATAGATTATCGATGTAGCGTACTAATCTAATAAGTTTTTCCATGGAGAATCTGGTGATATTGAAATGAAACACTAACGGTAAGTGTAGTGCAAAAGCGGGATGAAAAAACCTGGCAAGAAAGAAACCCTGTTACGAAAACCCACGCAATAGATCATGCAGGAACCTTGGGAGCTAGGGTATCCTTATGCTAAAGGATAAGGAGTGCTTTTACCTGGTTAGTGAGGCACTATATGGTGCAAATACATGGAGAGAGTGACATGCACTTCTTCTTCTGGTAGCCTACTCAAAACTGAAATAGACATGCAAAATAAAATTAGTAATTCTTTTGGGGCTAACTGCGTCCCTCGGGGTGTGAACTACGAAACGATAGTTTTAAACACAGTAATTTAACTCCTTTATCTTATAGGCCTAATTATAGTATTTTTAAAAAAACGTTGAAAGACGTACGGTTTTGTTTCTTTAGGAAAACGGTTTTGACCACACTAAGCCAAAGCATCTCAGCTTTCAAACGTTTCTTTTCAGTCCTGAATATTAGCGATTACTATAAAGGCGTTGCATTCGTAGTGTAACAATATTTTTGTTATATTAAAGCGATCAACGCGTTACCTACTCGTTACAACCACTATAAGACGAAGGGTAAGGAAGGGATAAAGAAGAGATTGGACTATTAACCCCTTTGCACGGCATATTAATAGCTGTCATACAACTACTTTCAACCGGCCTGAAAAGAGGTTATTTTATACACAAGCTGTAAGTGATAGCTTCATACTTCAGGCGACGCGATTTACGGAAGACGCCATGATATTCCTAGCTTCGTGTTAACTATCGATATTTGCTTAGCTAGTGTCTCTTGAATGGCTGCCATTATTCTTGGTTTCGGAGAAATCACGATGAGTCATTGAATGAACGAAAGATATGGACATACTTTCAGTACGGTGTATAGATAAAGCCATTTTATCTGTGACGTGTGCAAGGCTTATAACAAAGATTTAATCATAGCGTGCCTCTCCTTAAAGGTAGGCAAACACCAAGTACGTCGAGCGATTCCGCGTATTTTCGCGCAGTAACGAGTAGCCTCAAGAAGCGCCGAACGGAGGCTCCAGGATAAACGCTAATACTGTAAATGATACAATAAAGAGAAGAAATTAGATTCTCTTAGTTTTTAAATACTTTTATGGTACTAAAAAATATTTTCCAAAAATCAAAAAAGTTACTTCAATTCATTAAGTCATAAAAGGTTGTTAACATTTAGAAAAATATGAACATTACCATAATGTACAAACACGTGACCTGTATAAGGTGCACACGTGCAAGGTTTCTTTATAAAATAGATCACTATTTTATATCACATTAAACCATTCCATATCTATTCTAAAATAATAGCAACAAAGTATACCGTTAAGTTTTACTTATTAAAAGAGTGTTTTTCTATGTTTCGGCCCACAACTAGTAGCTTGGTGTGGGCTCGGCTTATTCTCAAAGTATCCTCCATATGCTGTCCACCGCGCTGGTTCTCATAGAATATTCCGCACAGTACTGCGCTTTTGGTGTTGACAGGTTATCCTCACAGTATCCCCCATACACTGCCCATCACGCTGGTTGTCTTAGAACGTTCCGGCGCAGCACTGCGCGCTTGGTGTTGACAGGTCTTATACTCACCTGATCCCCCATATTCTGTCCACCGTGAAGGTTTTCTTAGAAGATTCCTGTGTAGCAGTCCGTGTGTACCTTTGAGAACGCTTAGGTGCATCGTATCCACCGTGTGCACCTTTGAGAATGTTTGGGCATATCACTGCGCCCTTGGTGTGGACAGGGCTTTAGTGCATCTTATCCACCGTGTGTACCTTTAAGAACTTTTGTGCATATCACTGCGCACTTGGGGTGGACAGGGCTTAGGTGCATCGTATCCACCGTGTGTACCTTTGAGAACGTTTGGGCATATCATTTCGCACTTGGCGTGGACAGGGCTTAGGTGCATCGTATCCACCGTGTGTACCTTTGAGAACGTTTGGGCATATCATTTCACACTTGGTGTGGACAGGGCTTAGGTGCATCGTATCCACCGTGTGTACCTTTGAGAACGTTTCGGCATATCACTGCGCCCTTGGTGTGGACAGGGCTTAGGTGCATCGTATCCACCGTGTGTACCTTTGAGAACGTTTGGGCATATCATTTCGCACTTGGTGTGGACAGGGCTTAGGTGCATCGTATCCACCGTGTGTACCTTTGAGAACGTTTCGGCATATCACTGCGCCCTTGGTGTGGACAGGGCTTAGGTGCATCGTATCCACCGTGTGTACCTTTGAGAACGTTTGGGCATATCATTTCGCACTTGGTGCGGACAGGGCTTAGGTGCATCGTATCCACCGTGTGTACCTTTGAGAACGTTTCTGCATATCACTGCGCACTTGGTGTGGACAGGGCTTAGGTGCATCGTATCCACCGTGTGTACCTTTGAGAACGTTTGGGCATATCATTTCGCACTTGGTGTGGACAGGGCTTAGGTGCATCGTATCCACCGTGTGTACCTTTGAGAACGTTTCGGCATATCACTGCGCACTTGGTGTGGACAGGGCTTAGGTGCATCGTATCCACCGTGTGTACCTTTGAGAACGTTTCGGCATATCACTGCGCACTTGGTGTGGACAGGGCTTAGGTGCATCGTATCCACCGTGTGTACCTTTGAGAACGTTTCGGCATATCACTGCGCACTTGGTGTGGACAGGGCTTAGGTGCATCGTATCCACCGTGTGTACCTTTGAGAACGTTTCGGCATATCACTGCGCACTTGGTGTGGACAGGGCTTAGGTGCATCGTATCCACCGTGTGTACCTTTGAGAACGTTTCGGCATATCACTGCGCCCTTGGTGTGGACAGGGCTTAGGTGCATCGTATCCACCGTGTGTACCTTTGAGAACGTTTGGGCATATCATTTCGCACTTGGTGTGGACAGGGCTTAGGTGCATCGTATCCACCGTGTGTACCTTTGAGAACGTTTGGGCATATCATTTCGCACTTGGTGTGGACAGGGCTTAGGTGCATCGTATCCACCGTGTGTACCTTTGAGAACGTTTCGGCATATCACTGCGCACTTGGAGTGGACAGGGCTTAGGTGCATCGTATCCACCGTGTGTACCTTTGAGAACGTTTCGGCATATCACTGCGCCCTTGGTGTTGGCAGGGCTTAGGTGCATCGTATCCACCGTGTGTACCTTTGAGAACGTTTGGGCATATCATTTCGCACTTGGTGTGGACAGGGCTTAGGTGCATCGTATCCACCGTGTGTACCTTTGAGAACGTTTCGGCATATCACTGCGCCCTTGGTGTGGACAGGGCTTAGGTGCATCGTATCCACCGTGTGTACCTTTGAGAACGTTTCGGCATATCACTGCGCACTTGGTGTGGACAGGGCTTAGGTGCATCGTATCCACCGTGTGTACCTTTGAGAACGTTTCGGCATATCACTGCGCCCTTGGTGTGGACAGGGCTTAGGTGCATCGTATCCACCGTGTGTACCTTTGAGAACGTTTCGGCATATCACTGCGCCCTTGGTGTGGACAGAGCTTAGGTGCATCGTATGCACCGTGTGTACCTTTGAGAACGTTTGGGCATATCATTTCGCACTTGGTGTGGACAGGGCTTAGGTGCATCGTATCCACCGTGTGTACCTTTGAGAACGTTTCGGCATATCACTGCGCCCTTGGTGTGGACAGGGCTTAGGTGCATCGTATCCACCGTGTGTACCTTTGAGAACGTTTGGGCATATCATTTCGCACTTGGTGTGGACAGGGCTTAGGTGCATCGTATCCACCGTGTGTACCTTTGAGAACGTTTCGGCATATCACTGCGCCCTTGGTGTGGACAGGGCTTAGGTGCATCGTATCCACCGTGTGTACCTTTGAGAACGTTTGGGCATATCATTTCGCACTTGGTGTGGACAGGGCTTAGGTGCATCGTATCCACCGTGTGTACCTTTGAGAACGTTTCTGCATATCACTGCGCACTTGGTGTGGACAGGGCTTAGGTGCATCGTATCCACCGTGTGTACCTTTGAGAACGTTTGGGCATATCATTTCGCACTTGGTGTGGACAGGGCTTAGGTGCATCGTATCCACCGTGTGTACCTTTGAGAACGTTTCGGCATATCACTGCGCACTTGGTGTGGACAGGGCTTAGGTGCATCGTATCCACCGTGTGTACCTTTGAGAACGTTTCGGCATATCACAGCGCCCTTGGTGTGGACAGGGCTTAGGTGCATCGTATCCACCGTGTGTACCTTTGAGAACGTTTCGGCATATCACTGCGCACTTGGTGTGGACAGGGCTTAGGTGCATCGTATCCACCGTGTGTACCTTTGAGAACGTTTCGGCATATCACTGCGCACTTGGTGTGGACAGGGCTTAGGTGCATCGTATCCACCGTGTGTACCTTTGAGAACGTTTCGGCATATCACTGCGCCCTTGGTGTGGACAGGGCTTAGGTGCATCGTATCCACCGTGTGTACCTTTGAGAACGTTTGGGCATATCATTTCGCACTTGGTGTGGACAGGGCTTAGGTGCATCGTATCCACCGTGTGTACCTTTGAGAACGTTTGGGCATATCATTTCGCACTTGGTGTGGACAGGGCTTAGGTGCATCGTATCCACCGTGTGTACCTTTGAGAACGTTTCGGCATATCACTGCGCACTTGGAGTGGACAGGGCTTAGGTGCATCGTATCCACCGTGTGTACCTTTGAGAACGTTTCGGCATATCACTGCGCCCTTGGTGTTGGCAGGGCTTAGGTGCATCGTATCCACCGTGTGTACCTTTGAGAACGTTTGGGCATATCATTTCGCACTTGGTGTGGACAGGGCTTAGGTGCATCGTATCCACCGTGTGTACCTTTGAGAACGTTTCGGCATATCACTGCGCACTTGGTGTGGACAGGGCTTAGGTGCATCGTATCCACCGTGTGTACCTTTGAGAACGTTTGGGCATATCACTGCGCCCTTGGTGTGGACAGGGCTTAGGTGCATCGTATCCACCGTGTGTACCTTTGAGAACGTTTGGGCATATCATTTCGCACTTGGTGTGGACAGGGCTTAGGTGCATCGTATCCACCGTGTGTACCTTTGAGAACGTTTCGGCATATCACTGCGCCCTTGGTGTGGACAGGGCTTAGGTGCATCGTATCCACCGTGTGTACCTTTGAGAACGTTTCGGCATATCACTGCGCCCTTGGTGTGGACAGAGCTTAGGTGCATCGTATGCACCGTGTGTACCTTTGAGAACGTTTGGGCATATCATTTCGCACTTGGTGTGGACAGGGCTTAGGTGCATCGTATCCACCGTGTGTACCTTTGAGAATGTTTCGGCATATCACTGCGCACTTGGTGTGGACAGGGCTTAGGTGCATCGTATCCACCGTGTGTACCTTTGAGAACGTTTCGGCATATCACTGCGCACTTGGTGTGGACAGGGCTTAGGTGCATCGTATCCACCGTGTGTACCTTTGAGAACGTTTCGGCATATCACTGCGCCCTTGGTGTGGACAGGGCTTAGGTGCATCGTATCCACCGTGTGTACCTTTGAGAACGTTTGGGCATATCATTTCGCACTTGGTGTGGACAGGGCTTAGGTGCATCGTATCCACCGTGTGTACCTTTGAGAACGTTTCGGCATATCACTGCGCACTTGGTGTGGACAGGGCTTAGGTGCATCGTATCCACCGTGTGTACCTTTGAGAACGTTTCGGCATATCACTGCGCCCTTGGTGTGGACAGGGCTTAGGTGCATCGTATCCACCGTGTGTACCTTTGAGAACGTTTGGGCATATCATTTCGCACTTGGTGTGGACAGGGCTTAGGTGCATCGTATCCACCGTGTGTACCTTTGAGAACGTTTCGGCATATCACTGCGCACTTGGTGTGGACAGGGCTTAGGTGCATCGTATCCACCGTGTGTACCTTTGAGAACGTTTCGGCATATCACTGCGCCCTTGGTGTGGACAGGGCTTAGGTGCATCGTATCCACCGTGTGTACCTTTGAGAACGTTTGGGCATATCACTGCGCCCTTGGTGTGGACAGAGCTTAGGTGCATCGTATCCACCGTGTGTACCTTTGAGAACGTTTCGGCATATCACTGCGCCCTTGGTGTGGACAGAGCTTAGGTGCATCGTATCCACCGTGTGTACCTTTGAGAACGTTTCGGCATATCACTGCGCACTTGGTGTGGACAGGGCTTAGGTGCATCGTATCCACCGTGTGTACCTTTGAGAACGTTTCGGCATATCACTGCGCCCTTGGTGTGGACAGGGCTTAGGTGCATCGTATCCACCGTGTGTACCTTTGAGAACGTTTCGGCATATCACTGCGCCCTTGGTGTGGACAGAGCTTAGGTGCATCGTATCCACCGTGTGTACCTTTGAGAACGTTTCGGCATATCACTGCGCCCTTGGTGTGGACAGAGCTTAGGTGCATCGTATCCACCGTGTGTACCTTTGAGAACGTTTGGGCATATCACTGCGCCCTTGGTGTGGACAGAGCTTAGGTGCATCGTATCCACCGTGTGTACCTTTGAGAACGTTTGGGCATATCACTGCGCCCTTGGTGTGGACAGGGCTTAGGTGCATCGTATCCACCGTGTGTACCTTTGAGAACGTTTCGGCATATCACTGCGCCCTTGGTGTGGACAGAGCTTAGGTGCATCGTATCCACCGTGTGTACCTTTGAGAACGTTTCGGCATATCACTGCGCACTTGGTGTGGACAGGGCTTAGGTGCATCGTATCCACCGTGTGTACATTTGAGAACGTTTCGGCATATCACTGCGCCCTTGGTGTGGACAGGGCTTAGGTGCATCGTATCCACCGTGTGTACCTTTGAGAACGTTTCGGCATATCACTGCGCCCTTGGTGTGGACAGAGCTTAGGTGCATCGTATCCACCGTGTGTACCTTTGAGAACGTTTCGGCATATCACTGCGCCCTTGGTGTGGACAGAGCTTAGGTGCATCGTATCCACCGTGTGTACCTTTGAGAACGTTTGGGCATATCACTGCGCCCTTGGTGTGGACAGAGCTTAGGTGCATCGTATCCACCGTGTGTACCTTTGAGAACGTTTCGGCATATCACTGCGCCCTTGGTGTGGACAGGGCTTAGGTGCATCGTATCCACCGTGTGTACCTTTGAGAACGTTTGGGCATATCACTGCGCCCTTGGTGTGGACAGAGCTTAGGTGCATCGTATCCACCGTGTGTACCTTTGAGAACGTTTCGGCATATCACTGCGCCCTTGGTGTGGACAGAGCTTAGGTGCATCGTATCCACCGTGTGTACCTTTGAGAACGTTTCGGCATATCACTGCGCACTTGGTGTGGACAGGGCTTAGGTGCATCGTATCCACCGTGTGTACCTTTGAGAACGTTTCGGCATATCACTGCGCCCTTGGTGTGGACAGGGCTTAGGTGCATCGTATCCACCGTGTGTACCTTTGAGAACGTTTCGGCATATCACTGCGCCCTTGGTGTGGACAGAGCTTAGGTGCATCGTATCCACCGTGTGTACCTTTGAGAACGTTTCGGCATATCACTGCGCCCTTGGTGTGGACAGAGCTTAGGTGCATCGTATCCACCGTGTGTACCTTTGAGAACGTTTCGGCATATCACTGCGCACTTGGTGTGGACAGGGCTTAGGTGCATCGTATCCACCGTGTGTACCTTTGAGAACGTTTCGGCATATCACTGCGCCCTTGGTGTGGACAGGGCTTAGGTGCATCGTATCCACCGTGTGTACCTTTGAGAACGTTTCGGCATATCACTGCGCCCTTGGTGTGGACAGGGCTTAGGTGCATCGTATCCACCGTGTGTACCTTTGAGAACGTTTGGGCATATCATTTCGCACTTGGTGTGGACAGGGCTTAGGTGCATCGTATCCACCGTGTGTACCTTTGAGAACGTTTCGGCATATCACTGCGCACTTGGTGTGGACAGGGCTTAGGTGCATCGTATCCACCGTGTGTACCTTTGAGAACGTTTCGGCATATCACTGCGCCCTTGGTGTGGACAGGGCTTAGGTGCATCGTATCCACCGTGTGTACCTTTGAGAACGTTTGGGCATATCACTGCGCCCTTGGTGTGGACAGAGCTTAGGTGCATCGTATCCACCGTGTGTACCTTTGAGAACGTTTCGGCATATCACTGCGCCCTTGGTGTGGACCGAGCTTAGGTGCATCGTATCCACCGTGTGTACCTTTGAGAACGTTTCGGCATATCACTGCGCACTTGGTGTGGACAGGGCTTAGGTGCATCGTATCCACCGTGTGTACCTTTGAGAACGTTTCGGCATATCACTGCGCCCTTGGTGTGGACAGGGCTTAGGTGCATCGTATCCACCGTGTGTACCTTTGAGAACGTTTGGGCATATCATTTCGCACTTGGTGTGGACATGGCTTAGGTGCATCGTATCCACCGTGTGTACCTTTGAGAACGTTTCGGCATATCACTGCGCACTTGGTGTGGACAGGGCTTAGGTGCATCGTATCCACCGTGTGTACCTTTGAGAACGTTTCGGCATATCACTGCGCCCTTGGTGTGGACAGGGCTTAGGTGCATCGTATCCACCGTGTGTACCTTTGAGAACGTTTGGGCATATCATTTCGCATTGGTGTGATTTCGTTTTTAGAGTGCTAAATAACTATTTTCCTCTTTCCAGACCCTTTTTTATCCCTTAGCATATTCTTCTCTCTATTCTCTTACCGCGTAAAAGCAAGAAGAACAGGTTTTTTTCCTCTGTGTAACGGTAGGTTACCAGGGTTAGTTCTTCTATCCATCACTGATATACCTACAGCACAAATTATTGATATGTTCGCTAAAAAATCAACAACCAAGCATTTTGTTTTTAGGGTATATTATAATGATAAACATTAATCTAAATTAAAGCCTAAGTCTTGTATTTTGTTTCTACTCTTAATATCGAGTTGAAAAAAGTTAGAGCATGTCGAATTTGAGTTCTCAAAGAGTTTCCCTCAATTTGTGACTACATCCGTGGATTATAGGGAACATCTACAGGATTGTTTTAACATAACCAGAGGTGGTAGTCTATCAGTCTCATAAGGAAGTGTTACTTGCTCATGTATTTGTTCTGCGAAACTGAGTGTGTTGTGTACTTCAAGTTTATGCTAAGCCATCTCAAAGGTATTGGTACCTTGGTGAAACTCGTTCTTCAAAATACCCTCAAATTTCGTTCAAATTTCGTTCAAATTTTGCCAGCAAAAAGCTATATCTAATCATCTTTCCATAAAATAAAACGGAAACAGTTACGTACTGCCTGACATGAATTCTTTACTTATTATTGTATTGTCAGTTTGTAGTTCAGTTTTGTATAAACCTAAACTGTATAAATCCAGTGGTTATTAAAAAAACACAGGCTTCATGTTATCTACATTAGTACACAACCCGCAGCGCAGTGCAGACTAGCTGCACCTAATAATAAGAGGGTCTCTGTAAACCAGTCTAACTTAACACCATTGACAACACTTACTTTTCGTAAACACCCATGCACATATTCGTACACGCATCAGTTAAATTCAGACAAATTTTTCTTAGTTAGTTGTTTTTTTTTTAATTATTTTTTTACATTTATTCTTTAGCTTTAGAATTTAAATATTTAGTAAGGCCTTATTTTTACATCCTAATATTTAGATTTAATTTATCATTTTAAATAACCTATTTTAAGTTGTAGATTTAAGCATTATATAAGGCGATGAATAATTCATTTTTATTTTCACTAGAAAAAATCTAATTGCAATATAGCTACAGATTTTCCGTTCAGTATAGGTTGGTTACATACCAACTTACCTTGACCACGTCGTCTCACATACATATGTCGTTGCAAGACCATAGAAAATGGATGACACTTGTTTAATTCAGCAATCGGTTAGTTTTCGTAGGAAATATCACTTTTTTGGAACGAAATCTAACCTAACCAGTTTATAGCCAAATTTTGATTTGGCCAATATAAAAATACAATATAACAAGGTGCGGCAATTCGTAAAATATCACCTGAAAAAGGAGTGTGTATAAATATATGTATGTAAAAGAAATAACACGGTGTTGACGTGGTCTTTGTCAAGTATTATCGAATTACCATAGTTTATATTACTATTAAACGAAATTATTAATACACTAGGAAATCTACCCATAGCTACTTCAAATAAAACGCCGTTATAAGCTGACCTTTTATGCCTTACTTTAAAATTCCTCACAACAACAACAATGTGAAACAACACAACTTCACCGCCTACTGTAAACCTTCAAAGTGGGCTTGCACGCAGACCTCGTGTAAACCTTTAATTAGGTCGCATTTCTTCTTTTAACGCCTGGTTAAAATTATAATTTATTTTAAAAATAACGATTTCTCCCGCATTAATAAATACTGTATATAAATCACTACGTTGGTAATGTTGTACTACCATACAGAGGATGTTGGATGAGGTTTTCCTACTTTCATATCAAACGGTAAACATTTTCATTTGTATATTTTTAAATTTTCCTTTTTAGCTCTAAATTTTAGAAGCTTCCACAGTTCAAAAATCAAGAAATATGAACAGTTTGCTCTACTTTTTTTAAGGATGACAGGATTTTTAAAAAAATTGCTCCTACCATTGTTCACCTGTCTAAACAGTGTTTGCCTCTTGGGAGTGGTCTTAGGGTTGTACAGATACGATGAGCGTAAGGGCTTGTATGGCCTTGATAAATAATGGAGTAGGTTAAGTAAGATTATTACCTGCTGTGAAGGGTGAGACTAAAATTTTGGATATGGAGATGAAATATCCTTGTTCATTGCATTAATGGGGGAGATTAATGAAGTCCACTGCACGATTTCGGGCGGGTGTCCATAAAATTGGTATGAAAAATGGGTACAGTGAAATATGCGTACATGAGGAAACAATAACAATTGACGAGGGTAAGTCGAAAATTTGACAAGCGAAAAAAGCGTACAAACCAGACTCCAGTTGTCAACCCCGGTCATCTACCACTAAACTATATGCTAATATCTTTTATGGTTTTGGATTTTCCCAGTTAAACTTTGTCAGTGGTCACTTGGGCTTTTGGTGATAAGTTCGATTTAATCGAAAATTTTTTTTAAAAAACAGTACAAAAATACCTAGAAATTTGAGACTAATGTCTTGTTTAAGATCTCTTTCTTACATTCAAAAATTGGATTAGATTAGGCTCAAGAAATCAGATGGTAAGATCAAATAAATTGGTCAAGTTGTAATATAGATTAAAATGAACTGCATGGGAATAGATATCGGACCCAAAATATCAAGATGTAGAAGCCAGCCCTGATCTCGCAATACCTTCATAACTCTGGGAGGAAACATTGCTGCATAGAATTAGATATCGGAACAAAAATGACCTGGTTGGGAGATTACACACTTCTCGCAATACCTTGAAAACTCTAATTGTAAACATTGCTGCATGGGAATACGTAGATATCGGACCCAAAATATCCAGATGGCCGGGAGGCCGGATTACTTCTCGTTATACCTTGGTGTGAACATTGCTCCATGGGGATATATTAGACTCCCAAATGCCAAAATAACGAAACCAGCCTAGTACTCGAAATACACCAAAAACCTTTTTAGGTGTGATCATTGCTGCATGGGGAAAAATATCGGACCCTCAAATGTCATGGGCATTTCGTATCATTGGCATGTCATATCGCTATACCTTGACAACTACAGGAGTAAACATTGCTGCATGGGAATAGATATTGGACACATAGTATGAAGATGGGGAGGTCAGCCCACAACTCGTAATACCTTGATAACTCTAGGCGGAGACATTGCTGGATAGCAATAATTATCGGATCGAAAATGACAAGTATGTGAATCCAGCAGACTCCTTGCAATACCGTGGCAACTGTAGGTAAACAAAATGCTAAATGGGAATAGATATTGGACCAAAAATATCAAGATGTAGAGGCCAGCCCTAATCTCGCAATACCTTGATAACTCTGGGAGGAAACATTGCTGCATAGCATTAGATATCGGTAAAAAATGACCAGATTGGGAGGTTTACACACTTTTAACAATACCTTGAAAACACTAATTGTAAACATTGCTGCATGGGAATAGATATCGGACCCAAAATATCAAGATGTAGAGGCCAGCCCTAATCTCGCAATACCTTGATAACTCTGGGAGGAAACATTGCTGCATAGCATTAGATATCGGTAAAAAATGACCAGATTGGGAGGTTTACACACTTTTCACAATACCTTGAAAACACTAATTGTAAACATTGCTGCATGGGAATAGATATCGGACTCAAAATATCAAGATATAGAGGCCAGCCCTAATCTCGCAATACCTTCATAACTCTGGGAGGAAACATTGCTGCATAGAATTAGATATCGGAACAAAAATGACCAGGTTGGGAGATTACACACTTCTCGCAATACCTTGAAAACTCTAATTGTAAACATTGCTGCATGGGAATACGTAGATATCGGACCCAAAATATCCAGATGGCCGGGAGGCCGGATTACTTCTCGTTATACCTTGGTGTGAACATTGCTCCATGGGGATATATTAGACTCCCAAATGCCAAAATAACGAAACCAGCCTAGTACTCGAAATACACCAAAAACCTTTTTAGGTGTGATCATTGCTGCATGGGGAAAAATATCGGACCCTCAAATGTCATGGGCATTTCGTATCATTGGCATGTCATATCGCTATACCTTGACAACTACAGGAGTAAACATTGCTGCATGGGAATAGATATTGGACACATAGTATGAAGATGGGGAGGTCAGCCCACAACTCGTAATACCTTGATAACTCTAGGCGGAGACATTGCTGGATAGCAATAATTATCGGATCGAAAATGACAAGTATGTGAATCCAGCAGACTCCTTGCAATACCGTGGCAACTGTAGGTAAACAAAATGCTAAATGGGAATAGATATTGGACCAAAAATATCAAGATGGAGAGGCCGAATTACT
>JBAIZL010000002.1:138508739-138573739 GCA_036971475.1 Prosapia bicincta
GGTCACGATGTAACTTATTTCCTATAAAGAACATAAAATCTTTCTTTAGCCCTATATTTATACCACGAACTATTTATATCCTACTCCCTATATATATATATATATATATATATATATATATATATATATATATATATATATATATAGGTAGAAATAAAGGGTCACTTCCCTCGACGCTAGATAGTAAACCTACATTGGGTATGTGGCTCTTTACGCTAAACTTAATTGCCTCTCCTTAGTCCTAAACTTAGACAACTCACCATATATATTCTACTCCCTATATATATAGGTAGAAATAAAGGGTCACTTCCCTCGACGCTAGATAGTAAACCTACATTGGGTATGTGGCTCTTTACGCTAAACTTAATTGCCTCTCCTTAGTCCTAAACTTAGACAACTCACCATATATATTCTACTCCCTATATATATAGGTAGGAATAAAGGATCACTTCCCTCGACCGCTGGATAGTAAATCTACATTGGGTATGTGGCTCTTTACGCTAAACTTAATTACCTCTCCTTAGTCCTAAACTTAGACAACTCACCATATATATTCTACTCAATATATATATATATATATATATATATATATATATATATATATGTGTGTAGAAATAAAGGATCACTTCCCTCGACCGCTGGATAGTAAATCTACATTGGGTATGTGGCTCTTTACGCTAAACTTAATTGCCTCTCCTTAGTCCTAAACTTAGACAACTCACCATATATATTCTACTCCCTATGAATATATATATATAGGTAGAACTAAAGGATCACTTCCCTCGACCGCTGGATAGTAAATCTACATTGGGTATGTGGCTCTTTACGCTAAACTTAATAGCCACTCCTTAGTCCTAAACTTAGACAACTCACCATATATATTCTACTCCCTATATATATATATAGGTAGAACTAAAGGATCACTTCTCTCGACCGCTGGATAGTAAATCTACATTGGGTATGTGGCTCTTTACGCTAAACTTAATTGCCTCTCCTTAGTCCTAAACTTAGACAACTCACCATATATATTCTACTCAATATATATATATATATATATATATATATATATATGTGTGTAGAAATAAAGGATCACTTCCCTCGACCGCTGGATAGTAAATCTACATTGGGTATGTGGCTCTTTACGCTAAACTTAATTGCCACTCCTTAGTCCTAAACTTAGACAACTCACCATATATATTCTACTCCCTATATATATATATATATATATATATATATATATATATATATATATATATATATATAGGTAGAACTAAAGGATCACTTCTCTCGACCGCTGGATAGTAAATCTACATTGGGTATGTGGCTCTTTACGCTAAACTTAATTGCCACTCCTTAGTCCTAAACTTAGACAACTCACCATATATATTCTACTCCCTATATATATATATATATATATATATATATATATATATATATATATATAGGTAGAACTAAAGGATCACTTCTCTCGACCGCTGGATAGTAAATCTACATTGGGTATGTGGCTCTTTACGCTAAACTTAATTGCCTCTCCTTAGTCCTAAACTTAGACAACTCACCATATATATTCTACTCCCTATATATATAGGTAGGAATAAAGGATCACTTCCCTCGACCGCTGGATAGTAAATCTACATTGGGTATGTGGCTCTTTACGCTAAACTTAATTACCTCTCCTTAGTCCTAAACTTAGACAACTCACCATATATATTCTACTCAAAATATATATATATATATATATATATATATATATATATATATATATATATGTAGAAATAAAGGATCACTTCCCTCGACCGCTGGATAGTAAATCTACATTGGGTATGTGGCTCTTTACGCTAAACTTAATTGCCTCTCCTTAGTCCTAAACTTAGACAACTCACCATATATATTCTACTCCCTATATATATATATATATATAGGTAGAACTAAAGGATCACTTCCCTCGACCGCTGGATAGTAAATCTACATTGGGTATGTGGCTCTTTACGCTAAACTTAATTGCCACTCCTTAGTCCTAAACTTAGACAACTCACCATATATATTCTATTCCCTATATATATATGTAGAAATAAAGGATCACTTCCCTCGACGCTAGATAGTAAATCTACATTGTGTATGTGGCTCTTTACGCTAAACTTAATTGCCTCTCCTTAGTCCTAAACTTAGACAACTCACCATATATATTCTACTCCCTATATATATATATATATAGGTAGAACTAAAGGATCACTTCCCTCGACCGCTGGATAGTAAATCTACATTGGGTATGTGGCTCTTTACGCTAAACTTAATTGCCACTCCTTAGTCCTAAACTTAGACAACTCACCATATATATTCTACTCCCTATATATATATATAGGTAGAACTAAAGGATCACTTCTCTCGACCGCTGGATAGTAAATCTACATTGGGTATGTGGCTCTTTACGCTAAACTTAATTGCCTCTCCTTAGTCCTAAACTTAGACAACTCACCATATATATTCTACTCAATATATATATATATATATATATATATATATATATATATATATATATATATATATATGTAGAAATAAAGGATCACTTCCCTCGACCGCTGGATAGTAAATCTACATTGGGTATGTGGCTCTTTACGCTAAACTTAATTGCCACTCCTTAGTCCTAAACTTAGACAACTCACCATATATATTCTACTCCCTATATATATAGGTAGAACTAAAGGATCACTTCCCTCAACGCTAGATAGTAAATCTACATTGGGTATGTGGCTCTTTACGCTAAACTTAATTGCCTCTCCTTAGTCCTAAACTTAGACAACTCACCATATATATTCTACTCCCTATATATATATATATATATATATATATATATATATATATATATATATATATATATATATATATATATATATAGGTAGAACTAAAGGATGACTTCTCTCGACCGCTGGATAGTAAATCTACATTGGGTATGTGGCTCTTTACGCTAAACTTAATTGCCACTCCTTAGTCCTAAACTTAGACAACTCACCATATATATTCTACTCCCTATATATATATATATAGGTAGAACTAAAGGATGACTTCTCTCGACCGCTGGATAGTAAATCTACATTGCGTATGTGGTTCTTTACGCTAAACTTAATTGCCTCTCCTTAGTCCTAAGCTTAGACAACTCACCATTTATATTCTACTCCCTATATATATATATATATATATATATATATATATAGGTAGAACTAAAGGATGACTTCTCTCGACCGCTGGATAGTAAATCTACATTGGGTATGTGATTCTTTACGCTAAACGTAATTGCCTCTCCTTAGTCCTAAGCTTAGACAACTCACCATATATATTCTACTCCCTATATATATATATATATATATATATATATATATAGGTAGAACTAAAGGATGACTTCTCTCGACCGCTGGATAGTAAATCTACATTGCGTATGTGGTTCTTTACGCTAAACTTAATTGCCTCTCCTTAGTCCTAAGCTTAGACAACTCACCATTTATTTTCTACTCCCTATATATATATATATATATATATATATATATATATATATATATATATATATAGGTAGAACTAAAGGATCACTTCCCTCGACCGCTGGATAGTAAATCTACATTGGGTATGTGGTTCTTTACGCTAAACTTAATTGCCTCTCCTTAGTCCTAAACTTAGACAACTCACCATATATATTCTATTCCCTATATATCTATGTAGAAATAAAGGATCACTTCCCTCGACGCTAGATAGTAAATCTACATTGTGTATGTGGCTCTTTACGCTAAACCTAATTGCCTCTCCTTAGTCCTAAACTTAGACAACTCACCATATATATTCTACTCCCTATATATATATATATATATATATAGGTAGAACTAAAGGATCACTTCCCTCGACCGCTGGATAGTAAATCTACATTGGGTATGTGGCTCTTTACGCTAAACTTAATTGCCACTCCTTAGTCCTAAACTTAGACAACTCACCATATATATTCTACTCCCTATATATATATATATATATATATATATATATATATATATATATATATATATATATATATATATATATATATAGGTAGAACTAAAGGATCACTTCTCTCGACCGCTGGATAGTAAATCTACATTGGGTATGTGGCTCTTTACGCTAAACCTAATTGCCTCTCCTTAGTCCTAAACTTAGACAACTCACCATATATATTCTACTCAATATATATATATATATATATATATATATATATATATATATATATGTAGAAATAAAGGATCACTTCCCTCGACCGCTGGATAGTAAATCTACATTGGGTATGTGGCTCTTTACGCTAAACTTAATTGCCTCTCCTTAGTCCTAAACTTAGACAACTCACCATATATATTCTACTCCCTATATATATATATATATATATATATATGTAGAAATAAAGGATCACTTCCCTCGACCGCTGGATAGTAAATCTACATTGGGTATGTGGCTCTTTACGCTAAACTTAATTGCCTCTCCTTAGTCCTAAACTTAGATAACTCACCATATATATTCTACTCCCTATATATATATATATATATATATATATATATATATATATATATATATATATATATATATATATATATATATATATATATATATATATAGGTAGAACTAAAGGATCACTTCTTTCGACCGCTGGATAGTAAATCTACATTGGGTATGTGGCTCTTTACGCTAAACTTAATTGCCTCTCCTTAGTCCTAAACTTAGACAACTCACCATATATATTCTACTCAATATATATATATATATATATATATATATATATATATATATATATATATATGTAGAAATAAAGGATCACTTCCCTCGACCGCTGGATAGTAAATCTACATTGGGTATGTGGCTCTTTACGCTAAACTTAATTGCCTTTCCTTAGTCCTAAACTTAGATAACTCACCATATATATTCTACTCCCTATATATATATATATATATATATATATATATATATATATATATAGGTAGAACTAAAGGATCACTTCTTTCGACCGCTGGATAGTAAATCTACATTGGGTATGTGGCTCTTTACGCTAAACTTAATTGCCTCTCCTTAGTCCTAAACTTAGACAACTCACCATATATATTCTACTCAATATATATATATATATATATATATATATATATATATATATATATATATGTAGAAATAAAGGATCACTTCCCTCGACCGCTGGATAGTAAATCTACATTGGGTATGTGGCTCTTTACGCTAAACTTAATTGCCTTTCCTTAGTCCTAAACTTAGATAACTCACCATATATATTCTACTCCCTATATATATATATATATATATATATATATATATATATATATATAGGTAGAACTAAAGGATCACTTCTTTCGACCGCTGGATAGTAAATCTACATTGGGTATGTGGCTCTTTACGATAAACTTAATTGCCACTCCTTAGTCCTAAACTTAGACAACTCACCATATATATTCTATTCCCTATATATATATGTAGAAATAAAGGATCACTTCCCTCGACGCTAGATAGTAAATCTACATTGGGTATGTGGCTCTTTACGCTAAACTTAATTGCCACTCCTTAGTCCTAAACTTAGACAACTCACCATATATATTCTACTCCCTATATATATAGGTAGAACTAAAGGATCACTTCCCTCAACGCTAGATAGTAAATCTACATTGGGTATGTGGCTCTTTACGCTAAACTTAATTGCCTCTCCTTAGTCCTAAACTTAGACAACTCACCATATATATTCTACTCCCTATATATATATATATATATATATATATATATATATATAGGTAGAACTAAAGGATGACTTCTCTCGACCGCTGGATAGTAAATCTACATTGGGTATGTGGCTCTTTACGCTAAACTTAATTGCCACTCCTTAGTCCTAAACTTAGACAACTCACCATATATATTCTACTCCCTATATATATATAGGTAGAACTAAAGGATGACTTCTCTCGACCGCTGGATAGTAAATCTACATTGCGTATGTGGTTCTTTACGCTAAACTTAATTGCCTCTCCTTAGTCCTAAGCTTAGACAACTCACCATTTATATTCTACTCCCTATATATATATATATATATATATATATATATATATATAGGTAGAACTAAAGGATGACTTCTCTCGACCGCTGGATAGTAAATCTACATTGGGTATGTGGTTCTTTACGCTAAACGTAATTGCCTCTCCTTAGTCCTAAGCTTAGACAACTCACCATATATATTCTACTCCCTATATATATATATATATATATATATATATATATATATATATATATATATATATATATATATATAGGTAGAACTAAAGGATGACTTCTCTCGACCGCTGGATAGTAAATCTACATTGCGTATGTGGTTCTTTACGCTAAACTTAATTGCCTCTCCTTAGTCCTAAGCTTAGACAACTCACCATATATATTCTACTCCCTATATATATATATATATATATATATATATATATATATATATATATATATAGGTAGAACTAAAGGATGACTTCTCTCGACCGCTGGATAGTAAATCTACATTGCGTATGTGGTTCTTTACGCTAAACTTAATTGCCTCTCCTTAGTCCTAAGCTTAGACAACTCACCATTTATTTTCTACTCCCTATATATATGTATTTATATATATATATTTATATATATATATATATATATATATATAGGTAGAACTAAAGGATGACTTCTCTCGACCGCTGGATAGTAAATCTACATTGGGTATGTGGTTCTTTCCGCTAAACTTAATTGCCACTCCTTAGTCCTAAACTTAGACAACTCACCATTTATATTCTACTCCCTATATATATATATATATATATATATATATATATATATATATATATATATATATATATATATATATATATATAGGTAGAACTAAAGGATCACTTCCCTCGACGCTAGATAGTAAATATACATTGGGTATGTGGCTCTTTACTCTAAACTTAATTGCCTCTCCTTAGTCCTAAACTTAGACAACTCACCATATGTATTCTACTACCTATATATATACGTAAAACTAAAGGATCACTTCCCTCGACGCTAGATAGTAAATCTACATTGGGTATGTGGCTCTTTACGCTAAACTTAATTGCCTCTCCTTAGTCCTAAACTTAGACAACTCACCATATGTATTCTACTCCCTATATATATACGTAAAACTAAAGGATCACTTCCCTCGACCGCTGGATAGTAAATCTACATTGGGTATGTGGCTCTTTACGCTAAACTTAATTGCCTCTCCTTAGTCCTAAACTTAGACAACTCACCATATGTATTCTACTCCCTATATATATACGTAAAACTAAAGGATCACTTCCCTCGACCGCTAGATAGTAAATCTACATTGGGTATGTGGCTCTTTACGCTAAACGTAATTGCCTCTCCTTAGTCCTAAACTTAGACAACTCACCATATGTATTCTACTCCCTATATATATACGTAAAACTAAAGGATCACTTCCCTCGACCGCTGGATAGTAAATCTACATTGGGTATGTGGCTCTTTACGCTAAACGTAATTGCCTCTCCTTAGTCCTAAACTTAGACAACTCACCATATATATTCTACACCCTATATATATAGGTAGAACTAAAGGATCACTTCCCTCGACGATAGATAGGAAATCTACATTGGGTATGTGGCTCTTTACGCTAAACTTAATTACCTCTCCTTAATCCTAAACTTAGGCAATTCACCATTTATATTCTTCTCACTACATAAATAGGTAGAAATAGAGGATCACTTCCCTCGACCGCTAGATAGTAAATCTACATTGGGTATGTGGCTCTTTACGCTAAACTTAATTGCCACTCCTTAGTCCTAAACTTAGACAACTCACCATATATATTCTACTCCCTATATATATAGGTAGAACTAAAGGATCACTTCCCTCGACGCTAGATAGTAAATCTACATTGGGTATGTGGCTCTTTACGCTAAACTTAATTGCCTCTCCTTAGTCCTAAACTTAGACAACTCACCATATATATTCTACCCCCTATATATATATATATATATATAGGTAGAACTAAAGGATCACTTCTCTCGACGCTAGATAGTAAATCTACATTGGGTATGTGGCTCTTTACGCTAAACTTAATTGCCTCTCCTTAGTCCTAAACTTAGACAACTCACCATATATATTCTACGCAATATATATATATATATATATATATATATATATATATATATATATATATGTAGAAATAAAGGATCACTTCCCTCGACCGCTGGATAGTAAATCTACATTGGGTATGTGGCTCTTTACGCTAAACTTAATTGCCACTCCTTAGTCCTAAACTTAGACAACTCACCATATATATTCTACTCCCTATATATATAGGTAGAACTAAAGGATCACTTCCCTCAACGCTAGATAGTAAATCTACATTGGGTATGTGGCTCTTTACGCTAAACTTAATTGCCTCTCCTTAGTCCTAAACTTAGACAACTCACCATATATATTCTACTCCCTATATATATATATATATATATATATATATATATATATATATATATAGGTAGAACTAAAGGATGACTTCTCTCGACCGCTGGATAGTAAATCTACATTGGGTATGTGGCTCTTTACGCTAAACTTAATTGCCACTCCTTAGTCCTAAACTTAGACAACTCACCATATATATTCTACTCCCTATATATATATATATAGGTAGAACTAAAGGATGACTTCTCTCGACCGCTGGATAGTAAATCTACATTGCGTATGTGGTTCTTTACGCTAAACTTAATTGCCTCTCCTTAGTCCTAAGCTTAGACAACTCACCATTTATATTCTACTCCCTATATATATATATATATATATATATATATATATATATATATATATATATATTTATATATATATATATATATATATATATATATATATAGGTAGAACTAAAGGATGACTTCTCTCGACCGCTGGATAGTAAATCTACATTGGGTATGTGATTCTTTACGCTAAACGTAATTGCCTCTCCTTAGTCCTAAGCTTAGACAACTCACCATATATATTCTACTCCCTATATATATATATATATATATATATATAGGTAGAACTAAAGGATGACTTCTCTCGACCGCTGGATAGTAAATCTACATTGCGTATGTGGTTCTTTACGCTAAACTTAATTGCCTCTCCTTAGTCCTAAGCTTAGACAACTCACCATTTATTTTCTACTCCCTATATATATATATATATATATATATATATATATATATATATATATATATATATAGGTAGAACTAAAGGATCACTTCCCTCGACCGCTGGATAGTAAATCTACATTGGGTATGTGGTTCTTTACGCTAAACTTAATTGCCTCTCCTTAGTCCTAAACTTAGACAACTCACCATATATATTCTATTCCCTATATATCTATGTAGAAATAAAGGATCACTTCCCTCGACGCTAGATAGTAAATCTACATTGTGTATGTGGCTCTTTACGCTAAACCTAATTGCCTCTCCTTAGTCCTAAACTTAGACAACTCACCATATATATTCTACTCCCTATATATATATATATATATAGGTAGAACTAAAGGATCACTTCCCTCGACCGCTGGATAGTAAATCTACATTGGGTATGTGGCTCTTTACGCTAAACTTAATTGCCACTCCTTAGTCCTAAACTTAGACAACTCACCATATATATTCTACTCCCTATATATATATATATATATATATATATATATATATATATATATATATATATATATAGGTAGAACTAAAGGATCACTTCTCTCGACCGCTGGATAGTAAATCTACATTGGGTATGTGGCTCTTTACGCTAAACTTAATTGCCTCTCCTTAGTCCTAAACGTAGACAACTCACCATATATATTCTACTCAATATATATATATATATATATATATATATATATATATATATATATATATATATATATATATGTAGAAATAAAGGATCACTTCCCTCGACCGCTGGATAGTAAATCTACATTGGGTATGTGGCTCTTTACGCTAAACTTAATTGCCACTCCTTAGTCCTAAACTTAGACAACTCACCATATATATTCTACTCCCTATATATATATATATATATATATATATATATATATATATATATATATAGGTAGAACTAAAGGATCACTTCTTTCGACCGCTGGATAGTAAATCTACATTGGGTATGTGGCTCTTTACGCTAAACTTAATTGCCTCTCCTTAGTCCTAAACTTAGACAACTCACCATATATATATATATATATATATATATATATATATATATGTAGAAATAAAGGATCACTTCCCTCGACCGCTGGATAGTAAATCTACATTGGGTATGTGGCTCTTTACGCTAAACGTAATTGCCACTCCTTAGTCCTAAACTTAGACAACTCACCATATATATTCTACTCCCTATATATATAGGTAGAACTAAAGGATCACTTCCCTCAACGCTAGATAGTAAATCTACATTGGGTATGTGGCTCTTTACGCTAAACTTAATTGCCTCTCCTTAGTCCTAAACTTAGACAACTCACCATATATATTCTACTCCCTATATATATATATATATATATATATAGGTAGAACTAAAGGATGACTTCTCTCGACCGCTGGATAGTAAATCTACATTGGGTATGTGGCTCTTTACGCTAAACTTAATTGCCACTCCTTAGTCCTAAACTTAGACAACTCACCATATATATTCTACTCCCTATATATATATATATAGGTAGAACTAAAGGATGACTTCTCTCGACCGCTGGATAGTAAATCTACATTGCGTATGTGGTTCTTTACGCTAAACTTAATTGCCTCTCCTTAGTCCTAAGCTTAGACAACTCACCATATATATTCTACTCCCTATATATATATATATATATATATATATATATATATATATATATATATATATATATATAGGTAGAACTAAAGGATGACTTCTCTCGACCGCTGGATAGTAAATCTACATTGCGTATGTGGTTCTTTACGCTAAACGTAATTGCCTCTCCTTAGTCCTAAGCTTAGACAACTCACCATATATATTCTACTCCCTATATATATATATATATATATATATATATATATATATATATATATATATATATATAGGTAGAACTAAAGGATGACTTCTCTCGACCGCTGGATAGTAAATCTACATTGCGTATGTGGTTCTTTACGCTAAACTTAATTGCCTCTCCTTAGTCCTAAGCTTAGACAACTCACCATTTATTTTCTACTCCCTATATATATATAGGTAGAACTAAAGGATGACTTCTCTCGACCGCTGGATAGTAAATCTACATTGGGTATGTGGTTCTTTACGCTAAACTTAATTGCCACTCCTTAGTCCTAAACTTAGACAACTCACCATTTATATTCTACTCCCTATATATATATATAGGTAGAACTAAAGGATGACTTCTCTCGACCGCTAGATAGTAAATCTACATTGGGTATGTGGTTCTTTACGCTAAACTTAATTGCCACTCCTTAGTCCTAAACTTAGACAACTCACCATTTATATTCTACTCCCTATATATATATATATATATATATATATATATATATATATATATATATATATATATATATATATATATATATATATAGGTAGAACTAAAGGATGACTTCTCTCGACCGCTGGATAGTAAATCTACATTGCGTATGTGGTTCTTTACGCTAAACTTAATTGCCCCTCCTTAGTCCTAAGCTTAGACAACTCACCATTTATATTCTACTCCCTATATATATATAGGTAGAACTAAAGGATCACTTCCCTCGACGCTAGATAGTAAATATACATTGGGTATGTGGCTCTTTACTCTAAACTTAATTGCCTCTCCTTAGTCCTAAACTTAGACAACTCACCATATGTATTCTACTACCTATATATATACGTAAAACTAAAGGATCACTTCCCTCGACGCTAGATAGTAAATCTACATTGGGTATGTGGCTCTTTACGCTAAACTTAATTGCCTCTCCTTAGTCCTAAACTTAGACAACTCACCATATGTATTCTACTCCCTATATATATACGTAAAACTAAAGGATCACTTCCCTCGACCGCTGGATAGTAAATCTACATTGGGTATGTGGCTCTTTACGCTAAACTTAATTGCCTCTCCTTAGTCCTAAACTTAGACAACTCACCATATGTATTCTACTCCCTATATATATACGTAAAACTAAAGGATCACTTCCCTCGACCGCTAGATAGTAAATCTACATTGGGTATGTGGCTCTTTACGCTAAACGTAATTGCTTCTCCTTAGTCCTAAACTTAGACAACTCACCATATGTATTCTACTCCCTATATATATACGTAAAACTAAAGGATCACTTCCCTCGACCGCTGGATAGTAAATCTACATTGGGTATGTCGCTCTTTACGCTAAACGTAATTGCCTCTCCTTAGTCCTAAACTTAGACAACTCACCATATATATTCTACACCCTATATATATAGGTAGAACTAAAGGATCACTTCCCTCGACGATAGATAGGAAATCTACATTGGGTTTGTGGCTCTTTACGCTAAACTTAATTACCTCTCTTTAATCCTAAACTTAGGCAATTCACCATTTATATTCTTCTCACTACATAAATAGGTAGAAATAGAGGATCACTTCCCTCGACCGCTAGATAATAAATCTACATTGGGTATGTGATTCTTTACGCTAAACTTAATTGCCTCTCCCTTGTCCTAAACTTTTACAACTCACCCATTATATTCTTTTCCATACATAAATACGTAGAAATAGAGGATCACTTCCCTCGACCGCTAGATAGTAAATCTACATTGGGTATGTGGCTCTTTACGCTAAACTTAATTGCCACTCCTTAGTCCTAAACTTAGACAACTCACCATATATATTCTACTCCCTATATATATAGGTAGAACTAAAGGATCACTTCCCTCGACGCTAGATAGTAAATCTACATTGGGTATGTGGCTCTGTACGCTAAACTTAATTGCCTCTCCTTAGTCCTAAACTTAGACAACTCACCATATATATTCTACCCCCTATATATATATATATATATATATATAGGTAGAACTAAAGGATCACTTCTCTCGACGCTAGATAGTAAATCTACATTGGGTATGTGGCTCTTTACGCTAAACTTAATTGCCTCTCCTTAGTCCTAAACTTAGACAACTCACCATATATATTCTACTCCCTATATATATATATATATATATATATATATATATATATATATATATATATATATATATATATATAGGTAGAACTAAAGGATGACTTCTCTCGACCGCTGGATAGTAAATCTACATTGGGTATGTGGCTCTTTACGCTAAACTTAATTGCCTCTCCTTAGTCCTAAACTTAGACAACTCACCATATATATTCTACTCCCTATATATATATAGGTAGAACTAAAGGATCACTTCTCTCGACCGCTGGATAGTAAATCTACATTGGGTATGTGGCTCTTTACGCTAAACTTAATTGTCTCTCCTTAGTCCTAAACTTAGACAACTCACCATATATATTCTACTCAATATATATATATATATATATATATATATATATATATATATATATATATATATATATATATGTAGAAATAAAGGATCACTTCCCTCGACCGCTGGATAGTAAATCTACATTGGGTATGTGGCTCTTTACGCTAAACTTAATTGCCTCTCCTTAGTCCTAAACTTAGACAACTCACCATATATATTCTACTCCCTATATATATATATATATATATATGTAGAAATAAAGGATCACTTCCCTCGACCGCTGGATAGTAAATCTACATTGGGTATGTGGCTCTTTACGCTAAACTTAATTGCCTCTCCTTAGTCCTAAACTTAGATAACTCACCATATATATTCTACTCCCTATATATATATATATATATATATATATATATATATATATATATATATATATATATATATATATATATATATAGGTAGAACTAAAGGATCACTTCTTTCGACCGCTGGATAGTAAATCTACATTGGGTATGTGGCTCTTTACGCTAAACTTAATTGCCTCTCCTTAGTCCTAAACTTAGACAACTCACCATATATATTCTACTCACCGTATATATTCTATATATATATATATATATATATATGTAGAAATAAAGGATCACTTCCCTCGACCGCTGGATAGTAAATCTACATTGGGTATGTGGCTCTTTACGCTAAACTTAATTGCCTTTCCTTAGTCCTAAACTTAGATAACTCACCATATATATTCTACTCCCTATATATATATATATATATATATATATATATATATATATATATATATATATATATATATAGGTAGAACTAAAGGATCACTTCTTTCGACCGCTGGATAGTAAATCTACATTGGGTATGTGGCTCTTTACGCTAAACTTAATTGCCACTCCTTAGTCCTAAACTTAGATAACTCACCATATATATTCTACTCCCTATATATATATATAGGTAGAACTAAAGGATCACTTCTTTCGACCGCTGGATAGTAAATCTACATTGGGTATGTGGCTCTTTACGCTAAACTTAATTGCCACTCCTTAGTCCTAAACTTAGACAACTCACCATATATATTCTATTCCCTATATATATATGTAGAAATAAAGGATCACTTCCCTCGACGCTAGATAGTAAATCTACATTGGGTATGTGGCTCTTTACGCTAAACTTAATTGCCACTCCTTAGTCCTAAACTTAGACAACTCACCATATATATTCTACTCCCTATATATATAGGTAGAACTAAAGGATCACTTCCCTCAACGCTAGATAGTAAATCTACATTGGGTATGTGGCTCTTTACACTAAACTTAATTGCCTCTCCTTAGTCCTAAACTTAGACAACTCACCATATATATTCTACTCCCTATATATATATATATATAGGTAGAACTAAAGGATGACTTCTCTCGACCGCTGGATAGTAAATCTACATTGGGTATGTGGCTCTTTACGCTAAACTTAATTGCCACTCCTTAGTCCTAAACTTAGACAACTCACCATATATATTCTACTCCCTATATATATATATATAGGTAGAACTAAAGGATGACTTCTCTCGACCGCTGGATAGTAAATCTACATTGCGTATGTGGTTCTTTACGCTAAACTTAATTGCCTCTCCTTAGTCCTAAGCTTAGTCAACTCACCATTTATATTCTACTCCCTATATATATATATATATATATATATATATATATATATATATATATATAGGTAGAACTAAAGGATGACTTCTCTCGACCGCTGGATAGTAAATCTACATTGGGTATGTGGTTCTTTACGCTAAACGTAATTGCCTCTCCTTAGTCCTAAGCTTAGACAACTCACCATATATATTCTACTCCCTATATAAATATATATATATATATATATATAGGTAGAACTAAAGGATGACTTCTCTCGACCGCTGGATAGTAAATCTACATTGCGTATGTGGTTCTTTACGCTAAACTTAATTGCCTCTCCTTAGTCCTAAGCTTAGACAACTCACCATATATATTCTACTCCCTATATATATATATATATATATATATATATATATATATATATATATATATATATATATATATATATATATATAGGTAGAACTAAAGGATGACTTCTCTCGACCGCTGGATAGTAAATCTACATTGCGTATGTGGTTCTTTACGCTAAACTTAATTGCCTCTCCTTAGTCCTAAGCTTAGACAACTCACCATTTATTTTCTACTCCCTATATATATATATATATATATATAGGTAGAACTAAAGGATGACTTCTTTCGACCGCTGGATAGTAAATCTACATTGGGTATGTGGTTCTTTACGCTAAACTTAATTGCCACTCCTTAGTCCTAAACTTAGACAACTCACCATTTATATTCTACTCCCTATATATATATATATATATATATATATATATATATATATATATATATATATATATATATATATATATATATATATATATATATATATATATATATATATAGGTAGAACTAAAGGATCACTTCCCTCGACGCTAGATAGTAAATATACATTGGGTATGTGGCTCTTTACTCTAAACTTAATTGCCTCTCCTTAGTCCTAAACTTAGACAACTCACCATATGTATTCTACTACCTATATATATACGTAAAACTAAAGGATCACTTCCCTCGACGCTAGATAGTAAATCTACATTGGGTATGTGGCTCTTTACGCTAAACTTAATTGCCTCTCCTTAGTCCTAAACTTAGACAACTCACCATATGTATTCTACTCCCTATATATATACGTAAAACTAAAGGATCACTTCCCTCGACCGCTGGATAGTAAATCTACATTGGGTATGTGGCTCTTTACGCTAAACTTAATTGCCTCTCCTTAGTCCTAAACTTAGACAACTCGCCATATGTATTCTACTCCCTATATATATACGTAAAACTAAAGGATCACTTCCCTCGACCGCTAGATAGTAAATCTACATTGGGTATGTGGCTCTTTACGCTAAACGTAATTGCCTCTCCTTAGTCCTAAACTTAGACAACTCACCATATGTATTCTACTCCCTATATATATACGTAAAACTAAAGGATCACTTCCCTCGACCGCTGGATAGTAAATCTACATTGGGTATGTGGCTCTTTACGCTAAACGTAATTGCCTCTCCTTAGTCCTAAACTTAGACAACTCACCATATATATTCTACACCCTATATATATAGGTAGAACTAAAGGATCACTTCCCTCGACGATAGATAGGATATCTACATTGGGTATGTGGCTCTTTACGCTAAACTTAATTACCTCTCCTTAATCCTAAACTTAGGCAATTCACCATTTATATTCTTCTCACTACATAAATAGGTAGAAATAGAGGATCACTTCCCTCGACCGCTAGATAGTAAATCTACATTGGGTATGTGGCTCTTTACGCTAAACTTAATTGCCACTCCTTAGTCCTAAACTTAGACAACTCACCATATATATTCTACTCCCTATATATATAGGTAGAACTAAAGGATCACTTCCCTCGACGCTAGATAGTAAATCTACATTGGGTATGTGGCTCTTTACGCTAAACTTAATTGCCTCTCCTTAGTCCTAAACTTAGACAACTCACCATATATATTCTACCCCCTATATATATATATATATATATATATATATATATATATATATATAGGTAGAACTAAAGGATCACTTCTCTCGACGCTAGATAGTAAATCTACATTGGGTATGTGGCTCTTTACGCTAAACTTAATTGCCTCTCCTTAGTCCTAAACTTAGACAACTCACCATATATATTCTACGCAATATATATATATATATATATATATATGTAGAAATAAAGGATCACTTCCCTCGACCGCTGGATAGTAAATCTACATTGGGTATGTGGGTCTTTACGCTAAACCTAATTGCCTCTCCTTAGTCTTAAACTTAGACAACTCACCATATATATTCCACTCCCTATATATATATATATATATATATATATATATATATATATATATATATATATATATATATATAGGTAGAACTAAAGGATGACTTCTCTCGACCGCTGGATAGTAAATCTACATTGGGTATGTGGCTCTTTACGCTAAACTTAATTGCCTCTCCTTAGTCCTAAACTTAGACAACTCACCATATATATTCTACTCCCTATATATATATATAGGTAGAAATAAAGGATCACTTCCCTCGACGCTAGATAGTAAATCTACATTGGGTATGTGGCTCTTTACTCTAAACTTAATTGCCTCTCCTTTGTCCTAAACTTAGACAACTCACCATATGTATTCTATTCCCTATATATATACGTAAAACTAAAGGATCACTTCCCTCGACGCTAGATAGTAAATCTACATTGTGTATGTGGCTCTTTACGCTAAACGTAAATGCCTCTCCTTAGTCCTAAACTTAGACAACTCACCATATATATTCTACTCCCTATATATATACGTAAAACTAAAGGATCACTTCCCTCGACGCTAGATAGGAAATCTACATTGAGTATGTGGCTCTTCACGCTAAACTTAATTACCTCTCCTTAATCCTAAACTTAGGCAATTCACCATTTATATTCTTCTCACTACATAAATAGGTAGAAATAGAGGATCACTTCCCTCGACCGCTAGATAGTAAATCTACATTGCGTATGTGGTTCTTTACGGTAAACTTATAATTGCCTCTCCTTAGTCCTAAGCTTAGACAACTCACCATTTATATTCTACTCCCTATATATATAGGTAGAACTAAAGGATCACTTCCGTCAACCGCTAGATAGTAAATCTACATTGGGTATGTGATTCTTTACGCTAAACTTAATTGCCTCTCCTTTGTCCTAAACTTTTACAACTCACCCATTATATTCTTTTCCATACATAAATACGTAGAAATAGAGAATCACTTCCCTCGACCGCTAGATAGTAAATCTACATTGGGTATGTGGCTCTTTACGCTAAACTTAATTGCCACTCCTTAGTCCTAAACTTAGACAACTCACCATATATATTCTACTCCCTATATATATAGGTAGAACTAAAGGATCACTTCCCTCGACGCTAGATAGTAAATCTACATTGGGTATGTGGCTCTTTACGCTAAACGTAATTGCCTCTCCTTAGTCCTAAACTTAGACAACTCACCATATATATTCTACTCCCTATATATATATATATATATAGGTAGAACTAAAGGATCACTTCTCTCGACGCTAGATAGTAAATCTACATTGGGTATGTGGCTCTTTACGCTAAACTTAATTGCCTCTCCTTAGTCCTAAACTTAGACAACTCACCATATGTATTCTACTCCCTATATATATACGTAAAACTAAAGGATCACTTCCCTCGACCGCTGGATAGTAAATCTACATTGGGTATGTGGCTCTTTACGCTAAACTTAATTGCCTCTCCTTAGTCCTAAACTTAGACAACTCACCATATGTATTCTACTCCCTATATATATACGTAAAACTAAAGGATCACTTCCCTCGACCGCTAGATAGTAAATCTACATTGGGTATGTGGCTCTTTACGCTAAACGTAATTGCCTCTCCTTAGTCCTAAACTTAGACAACTCACCATATGTATTCTACTCCCTATATATATACGTAAAACTAAAGGATCACTTCCCTCGACCGCTGGATAGTAAATCTACATTGGGTATGTGGCTCTTTACGCTAAACGTAATTGCCTCTCCTTAGTCCTAAACTTAGACAACTCACCATATATATTCTACACCCTATATATATAGGTAGAACTAAAGGATCACTTCCCTCGACGATAGATAGGAAATCTACATTGGGTATGTGGCTCTTTACGCTAAACTTAATTACCTCTCCTTAATCCTAAACTTAGGCAATTCACCATTTATATTCTTCTCACTACATAAATAGGTAGAAATAGAGGATCACTTCCCTCGACCGCTAGATAATAAATCTACATTGGGTATGTGATTCTTTACGCTAAACTTAATTGCCTCTCCCTTGTCCTAAACGTTTACAACTCACCCATTATATTCTTTTCCATACATAAATACGTAGAAATAGAGGATCACTTCCCTCGACCGCTAGATAGTAAATCTACATTGGGTATGTGGCTCTTTACGCTAAACTTAATTGCCACTCCTTAGTCCTAAACTTAGACAACTCACCATATATATTCTACTCCCTATATATATAGGTAGAACTAAAGGATCACTTCCCTCGACGCTAGATAGTAAATCTACATTGGGTATGTGGCTCTTTACGCTAAACTTAATTGCCTCTCCTTAGTCCTAAACTTAGACAACTCACCATATATATTCTACCCCCTATATATATATATATATATATATATATATATATATATATATAGGTAGAACTAAAGGATCACTTCTCTCGACGCTAGATAGTAAATCTACATTGGGTATGTGGCTCTTTACGCTAAACCTAATTGCCTCTCCTTAGTCCTAAACTTAGACAACTCACCATATATATTCTACTCCCTATATATATATATATATATATATATATATAGGTAGAACTAAAGGATGACTTCTCTCGACCGCTGGATAGTAAATCTACATTGGGTATGTGGCTCTTTACGCTAAACTTAATTGCCTCTCCTTAGTCCTAAACTTAGACAACTCACCATATATATTCTACTCCCTATATATATATAGGTAGAAATAAAGGATCACTTCCCTCGACGCTAGATAGTAAATCTACATTGGGTATGTGGCTCTTTACTCTAAACTTAATTGCCTCTCCTTAGTCCTAAACTTAGACAACTCACCATATGTATTCTATTCCCTATATATATACGTAAAACTAAAGGATCACTTCCCTCGACGCTAGATAGTAAATCTACATTGTGTATGTGGCTCTTTACGCTAAACGTAAATGCCTCTCCTTAGTCCTAAACTTAGACAACTCACCATATACATTCTACTCCCTATATATATACGTAAAACTAAAGGATCACTTCCCTCGACGCTAGATAGGAAATCTACATTGGGTATGTGGCTCTTTACGCTAAACTTAATTACCTCTCCTTAATCCTAAACTTAGGCAATTCACCATTTATATTCTTCTCACTACATAAATAGGTAGAAATAGAGGATCACTTCCCTCGACCGCTAGATAGTAAATCTACATTGCGTATGTGGTTCTTTACGGTAAACTTATAATTGCCTCTCCTTAGTCCTAAGCTTAGACAACTCACCATTTATATTCTACTCCCTATATATATAGGTAGAACTAAAGGATCACTTCCGTCAACCGCTAGATAGTAAATCTACATTGGGTATGTGATTCTTTACGCTAAACTTAATTGCCTCTCCTTTGTCCTAAACTTTTACAACTCACCCATTATATTCTTTTCCATACATAAATACGTAGAAATAGAGAATCACTTCCCTCGACCGCTAGATAGTAAATCTACATTGGGTATGTGGCTCTTTACGCTAAACTTAATTGCCACTCCTTAGTCCTAAACTTAGACAACTCACCATATATATTCTACACCCTATATATATAGGTAGAACTAAAGGATCACTTCCCTCAACGCTAGATAGTAAATCTACATTGGGTATGTGGCTCTTTACGCTAAACTTAATTGCCTCTCCTTAGTCCTAAACTTAGACAACTCACCATATATATTCTACTCCCTATATATATATATATATATAGGTAGAACTAAAGGATCACTTCTCTCGACGCTAGATAGTAAATCTACATTGGGTATGTGGCTCTTTACGCTAAACTTAATTGCTCTCCTTAGTCCTAAACTTAGACAACTCACCATATATATTCTACTCAATATATATATATATATATATATATATATATATATATATATATATATGTAGAAATAAAGGATCACTTCCCTCGACCGCTGGATAGTAAATCTACATTGGGTATGTGGCTCTTTACGCTAAACTTAATTGCCTCTCCTTAGTCCTAAACTTAGACAACTCACCATATGTATTCTACTCCCTATATATATACGTAAAACTAAAGGATGACTTCTCTCGACCGCTGGATAGTAAATCTACATTGGGTATGTGGCTCTTTACGCTAAACTTAATTGCCTCTCCTTAGTCCTAAACTTAGACAACTCACCATATATATTCTACTCCCTATATATATATAGGTAGAAATATAGGATCACTTCCCTCGACGCTAGATAGTAAATCTACATTGGGTATGTGGCTCTTTACTCTAAACTTAATTGCCTCTCCTTAGTCCTAAACTTAGACAACTCACCATATGTATTCTACTCCCTATATATATACGTAAAACTAAAGGATCACTTCCCTCGACGCTAGATAGTAAATCTACATTGTGTATGTGGCTCTTTACGCTAAACGTAAATGCCTCTCCTTAGTCCTAAACTTAGACAACTCACCATATATATTCTACTCCCTATATATATATAGGTAGAACTAAAGATCACTTCCGTCAACCGCTAGATAGTAAATCTACATTGGGTATGTGATTCTTTACGCTAAACTTAATTGCCTCTCCTTTGTCCTAAACTTTTACAACTCACCCATTATATTCTTTTCCATACATAAATACGTAGAAATAGAGGATCACTTCCCTCGACCGCTAGATAGTAAATCTACATTGGGTATGTGGCTCTTTAGGCTAAACTTAATTGCCACTCCTTAGTCCTAAACTTAGACAACTCACCATATAGATTCTATTCCCTATATATATAGGTAGAAATAAAAGATCACTTCCCTCGGCCGCTAGATAGTAAATCTACATTGGGTATGTGGCTCTTTACGCTAAACTTAATTGCCACTCCTTAGTCCTAAACTTAGACAACTCACCATATATATTCTATTCCCTATATATATAGGTAGAAATAAAGGATCACTTCCCTCGACCGCTAGATAGTAAATCTACATTGGGTATGTGGCTCTTTACGCTAAACTTAATTGCCTCTCCTTAGTCCTAAACTTAGACAACTCACCATATATATTCTACTCCCTATATATATAGGTAGAACTAAAGGATCACTTCCCTCGACGCTAGATAGTAAATCTACATTGGGTATGTGGCTCTTTACGCTAAACTTAATTGCCTCTCCTTAGTCCTAAACTTAGACAACTCACCATATATATTCTACTCCCTATATATATATAGGTAGAAATAAAGGATCACTTCCCTCGACGCTAGATAGTAAATCTACATTGGGTATGTGGCTCTTTACTCTAAACTTAATTACCTCTCCTTAGTCCTAAACTTAGACAACTCACCATATGTATTCTATTCCCTATATATATACGTAAAACTAAAGGATCACTTCCCTCGACGCTAGATAGTAAATCTACATTGTGTATGTGGCTCTTTACGCTAAACGTAAATGCCTCTCCTTAGTCCTAAACTTAGACAACTCACCATATACATTCTACTCCCTATATATATACGTAAAACTAAAGGATCACTTCCCTCGACGCTAGATAGGAAATCTACATTGGGTATGTGGCTCTTTACGCTAAACTTAATTACCTCTCCTTAATCCTAAACTTAGGCAATTCACCATTTATATTCTTCTCACTACATAAATAGGTAGAAATAGAGGATCACTTCCCTCGACCGCTAGATAGTAAATCTACATTGCGTATGTGGTTCTTTACGGTAAACTTATAATTGCCTCTCCTTAGTCCTAAGCTTAGACAACTCACCATTTATATTCTACTCCCTATATATATAGGTAGAACTAAAGGATCACTTCCGTCAACCGCTAGATAGTAAATCTACATTGGGTATGTGATTCTTTACGCTAAACTTAATTGCCTCTCCTTTGTCCTAAACTTTTACAACTCACCCATTATATTCTTTTCCATACATAAATACGTAGAAATAGAGAATCACTTCCCTCGACCGCTAGATAGTAAATCTACATTGGGTATGTGGCTCTTTACGCTAAACTTAATTGCCACTCCTTAGTCCTAAACTTAGACAACTCACCATATATATTCTACACCCTATATATATAGGTAGAACTAAAGGATCACTTCCCTCAACGCTAGATAGTAAATCTACATTGGGTATGTGGCTCTTTACGCTAAACTTAATTGCCTCTCCTTAGTCCTAAACTTAGACAACTCACCATATATATTCTACTCCCTATATATATATATATATATATAGGTAGAACTAAAGGATCACTTCTCTCGACGCTAGATAGTAAATCTACATTGGGTATGTGGCTCTTTACGCTAAACTTAATTGCTCTCCTTAGTCCTAAACTTAGACAACTCACCATATATATTCTACTCAATATATATATATATATATATATATATATATATATATATATATATATATATATGTAGAAATAAAGGATCACTTCCCTCGACCGCTGGATAGTAAATCTACATTGGGTATGTGGCTCTTTACGCTAAACTTAATTGCCTCTCCTTAGTCCTAAACTTAGACAACTCACCATATGTATTCTACTCCCTATATATATACGTAAAACTAAAGGATGACTTCTCTCGACCGCTGGATAGTAAATCTACATTGGGTATGTGGCTCTTTACGCTAAACTTAATTGCCTCTCCTTAGTCCTAAACTTAGACAACTCACCATATATATTCTACTCCCTATATATATATAGGTAGAAATATAGGATCACTTCCCTCGACGCTAGATAGTAAATCTACATTGGGTATGTGGCTCTTTACTCTAAACTTAATTGCCTCTCCTTAGTCCTAAACTTAGACAACTCACCATATGTATTCTACTCCCTATATATATACGTAAAACTAAAGGATCACTTCCCTCGACGCTAGATAGTAAATCTACATTGTGTATGTGGCTCTTTACGCTAAACGTAAATGCCTCTCCTTAGTCCTAAACTTAGACAACTCACCATATATATTCTACTCCCTATATATATAGGTAGAACTAAAGGATCACTTCCCTCGACGCTAGATAGTAAATCTACATTGGGTATGTGGCTCTTTACGCTAAACTTAATTGCCTCTCCTTAGTCCTAAACTTAGACAACTCACCATATATATTCTACTCCCTATATATATAGGTAGAACTAAAGGATCACTTCCCTCGACGCTAGATAGTAAATCTACATTGGGTATGTGGCTCTTTACGCTAAACTTAATTGCCTCTCCTTAGTCCTAAACTTAGACAACTCACCATATATATTCTACTCCCTATATATATATATAGGTAGAACTAAAGGATCACTTCCTTCGGCGCTAGATAGTAAATCTACATTGGGTATGTGATTCTTTACGCTAAACTTAATTGCCTCTCCTTTTTCCTAAACTTTTACAACTCACCCATTATATTCTTTTCCATACATAAATACGTAGAAATAGAGGATCACTTCCCTCGACTGCTAGATAGTAAATCTACATTGGGTATGTGGCTCTTTAGGCTAAACTTAATTGCCACTCCTTAGTCCTAAACTTAGACAACTCACCATATATATTCTATTCCCTATATATATAGGTAGAAATAAAAGATCACTTCCCTCGGCCGCTAGATAGTAAATCTACATTGGGTATGTGGCTCTTTACGCTAAACTTAATTGCCACTCCTTAGTCCTAAACTTAGACAACTCACCATATATATTCTATTCCCTATATATATAGGTAGAAATAAAGGATCACTTCCCTCGACCGCTAGATAGTAAATCTACATTGGGTATGTGGCTCTTTACGCTAAACTTAATTGCCACTCCTTAGTCCTAAACTTAGACAACTCACCATATATATTCTACTCCCTATATATATAGGTAGAACTAAAGGATCACTTCCCTCGACGCTAGATAGTAAATCTACATTGGGTATGTGGCTCTTTACGCTAAACTTAATTGCCTCTCCTTAGTCCTAAACTTAGACAACTCACCATATATATTCTACTCCCTATATATATAGGTAGAACTAAAGGATCACTTCCCTCGACGCTAGATAGTAAATCTACATTGGGTATGTGGCTCTTTACGCTAAACGTAATTGCCTCTCCTTAGTCCTAAACTTAGACAACTCACCATATATATTCTACTCCCTATATATATATATATAGGTAGAACTAAAGGATCACTTCCTTCGGCGCTAGATAGTAAATCTACATTGGGTATGTGATTCTTTACGCTAAACTTAATTGCCTCTCCTTTGTCCTAAACTTTTACAACTCACCCATTATATTCTTTTCCATACATAAATACGTAGAAATAGAGGATCACTTCCCTCGACCGCTAGATAGTAAATCTACATTGGGTATGTGGCTCTTTAGGCTAAACTTAATTGCCACTCCTTAGTCCTAAACTTAGACAACTCACCATATAGATTCTATTCCCTATATATATAGGTAGAAATAAAAGATCACTTCCCTCGGCCGCTAGATAGTAAATCTACATTGGGTATGTGGCTCTTTACGCTAAACTTAATTGCCACTCCTTAGTCCTAAACTTAGACAACTCACCATATATATTCTATTCCCTATATATATAGGTAGAAATAAAGGATCACTTCCCTCGACCGCTAGATAGTAAATCTACATTGGGTATGTGGCTCTTTACGCTAAACTTAATTGCCACTCCTTAGTCCTAAACTTAGACAACTCACCATATATATTCTACTCCCTATATATATAGGTAGAACTAAAGGATCACTTCCCTCGACGCTAGATAGTAAATCTACATTGGGTATGTGGCTCTTTACGCTAAACTTAATTGCCTCTCCTTAGTCCTAAACTTAGACAACTCACCATATATATTCTACTCCCTATATATATAGGTAGAACTAAAGGATCACTTCCCTCGACGCTAGATAGTAAATCTACATTGGGTATGTGGCTCTTTACGCTAAACTTAATTGCCTCTCCTTAGTCCTAAACTTAGACAACTCACCATATATATTCTACTCCCTATATATATAGGTAGAACTAAAGGATCACTTCCCTCGACGCTAGATAGTAAATCTACATTGGGTATGTGGCTCTTTACGCTAAACTTAATTGCCTCTCCTTAGTCCTAAACTTAGACAACTCACCATATATATTCTACTCCCTATATATATATATAGGTAGAACTAAAGGATCACTTCCTTCGGCGCTAGATAGTAAATCTACATTGGGTATGTGATTCTTTACGCTAAACTTAATTGCCTCTCCTTTGTCCTAAACTTTTACAACTCACCCATTATATTCTTTTCCATACATAAATACGTAGAAATAGAGGATCACTTCCCTCGACTGCTAGATAGTAAATCTACATTGGGTATGTGGCTCTTTAGGCTAAACTTAATTGCCACTCCTTAGTCCTAAACTTAGACAACTCACCATATAGATTCTATTCCCTATATATATAGGTAGAAATAAAAGATCACTTCCCTCGGCCGCTAGATAGTAAATCTACATTGGGTATGTGGCTCTTTACGCTAAACTTAATTGCCACTCCTTAGTCCTAAACTTAGACAACTCACCATATATATTCTATTCCCTATATATATAGGTAGAAATAAAGGATCACTTCCCTCGACCGCTAGATAGTAAATCTACATTGGGTATGTGGCTCTTTACGCTAAACTTAATTGCCACTCCTTAGTCCTAAACTTAGACAACTCACCATATATATTCTACTCCCTATATATATAGGTAGAACTAAAGGATCACTTCCCTCGACGCTAGATAGTAAATCTACATTGGGTATGTGGCTCTTTACGCTAAACTTAATTGCCTCTCCTTCCAGAACTATACGGTCACCTCCCTTCACTGTTAATAAAAATCTAGCTAAGTATGAGAGCTTCTATGGCAGATCAAATTACCTTTTTATTAGCCTAATATTTATTCCTTTCATAATTTATACCTTCTATCTATACGAAGGTAGAACTATAGGGTCACCTCCCTTCACTGTTAATAAAAATCTAGCTAAGTATGAGAGCTTCTATGGCAGATCAAATTACCTTTTTATTAGCCTAATATTTATTCCTTTCATAATTTATACCTTCTATCTATACGAAGGTAGAACTATACGGTCACCTCCCTTCACTGTTAATAAAAATCTAGCTAAGTATGAGAGCTTCTATGGCAGATCAAATTACCTTTTTATTAGCCTAATATTTATTCCTTTCATAATTTATACCTTCTATCTATACGAAGGTAGAACTATAGGGTCACCTCCCTTCACTGTTAATAAAAATCTAGCTAAGTATGAGAGCTTCTATGGCAGATCAAATTACCTTTTTATTAGCCTAATATTTATTCCTTTCATAATTTATACCTTCTATCTATACGAAGGTAGAACTATACGGTCACCTCCCTTCACTGTTAATAAAAATCCAGCTAAGTATGAGATCTTCTATGGCAGATCAAATTACCTTTCTATTAGCCTAATATTTATTCCTTTCATAATTTATATCCTTCTTTCTATACGAAGGTAGAACTATACGGTCACCTCCCTTCACTGTTAATAAAAATCTAGCTAAGTATGAGAGCTTCTATTGCAGATCAAATTACCTTTTTATTAGCCTAATATTTATTCCTTTCATAATTTATACCTTCTATCTATACGAAGGTAGAACTATAGGGTCACCTCCCTTCACTGTTAATAAAAATCTAGCTAAGTATGAGATCTTCTATTGCAGATCAAATTACCTTTTTATTAGCCTAATATTTATTCCTTTCATAATTTATACCTTCTATCTATACGAAGGTAGAACTATAGGGTCACCTCCCTTCACTGTTAATAAAAATCTAGCTAAGTATGAGATCTTCTATTGCAGATCAAATTACCTTTTTATTAGCCTAATATTTATTCCTTTCATAATTTATACCTTCTATCTATACGAAGGTAGAACTATACGGTCACCTCCCTTCACTGTTAATAAAAATCTAGCTAAGTATGAGATCTTCTATTGCAGATCAAATTACCTTTTTATTAGCCTAATATTTATTCCTTTCATAATTTATACCTTCTATCTATACGAAGGTAGAACTATAGGGTCACCTCCCTTCACTGTTAATAAAAATCTAGCTAAGTATGATAGCTTCTATTGCAGATCAAATTACTTTTTTATTAGCCTAATATTTATTCCTTTCATAATTTATACCTTCTATCTATACGAAGGTAGAACTATAGGGTCACCTCTCTTCACTGTTAATAAAAATCTAGCTAAGTATGAGAGCTTCTATTGCAGATAAAATTTTCTTTTTATTAGCCTAATATTTATTCCTTTCATAATTTATACCTTCTATCTATACGAAGGTAGAACTATAGGGTCACCTCTCTTCACTGTTAATAAAAATCTAGCTAAGTATGAGAGCTTCTATTGCAGATCAAATTATCTTTTTATTAGCCTAATATTTATTCCTTTCATAATTTATACCTTCTATCTATACGAAGGTAGAACTATAGGGTCACCTCTCTTCACTGTTAATAAAAATCTAGCTAAGTATGAGAGCTTCTATTGCAGATCAAATTATCTTTTTATTAGCCTAATATTTATTCCTTTCATAATTTATACCTTCTATCTATACGAAGGTAGAACTATAGGGTCACCTCCCTTCACTGTTAATAAAAATCTAGCTTAAGTAAAGAGCTTCTATGGCAGATCAAATTGCATTTTTATTAGCCTAATATTTATTTATTTCATAATTTATATCCTTCTTTCTATACGAAGGTAGAACTATAGGGTCACCTCCCTTCACTATTAATAAAATCTGGCCTATGTATGAGAGCTTCTATGCAGACCAAATTACCCTTTTCTTAGCTTAATATTTATACCTCAATAATTTCTGTACTTCTTTCTATATGAAGGTAGAACTAAATGGCCACCGCCTCTAACGGACTCTTTCTATAAAAGACTAAATTTCCCTTTGATCAGGCCTATTTTAATACCACTTACTTTTTATACCCTTCGTTATATATGTGGGTATAAGTAAAAATTGTATTAGCTTGCAAATGGGGGTTTCGGGCCTTGGCTAGAGGCCGATGACGAGAGACGGGTGAAGTTTCCTGCAGGTCATTTTCAAAAACGTCGACCTTAGAATTCCGCTAACTCCATAGTATTGACTCAATATTTTGTTAATTAATAATTATTTTTAATATATAGTAAAAATAGCTACAAATATAAATAGGGCGTTCACGGAAGCGTGCTTATAGAATTGTCTATGAATAGGGCGCGATTTATGACCCCGATGATGGAAGTAGACAGTGCCTGATCCTTTGTAGGAATATACAATTTCTACCTAACTCACAAGTTTCAGTTCATAAAATTTGACCTATAGAACTGAAGGATAACGTCACTTCAGAGGTAGATAATCAAACTACTATAGGCGAGTAATCCTTTATACTTTAATCGTATTTGCTATTTCCTCAGTCCTATATTTATACAACTCCTCTTATATTTGCTTCTTAAATGGAGGTAGAAATACTTGATCCCTTCCCTTCGCCGCTAGATAGTAAATCTACTTTAGATAAACGACCCTATGATGTAATTACCATACCTCCTATATTATCCTAATCCCTCTCCTGTTCTTTATAGGCAACAATATTGCAGATGATTGTAAAGCACAAAAATTCTATGATTTTGAAGTAGTATGTTATAGGTACAACCAGAGCTTCTGTTGCGACAAATACATATTTAAAACATGATAAACTTGTAACTGTAGATGTGGTAGGAATCTTTTGATATTCCTCAACTTTTTCTCAAATCTGTTAAACTGACGCCAGTCATTAGTTTACGAACGAGGCGTGCTTTTGAACAATACAGAGGTTGTAGCGACACCTGTGTTCGTTGCTTGCTTGAGTTATATTTGCCCCTTCGCTAATGCCAGACTGTATATATATTTTTGTTTCAGGAAGAAGCTAAGACAAGAGATCCATCAGGCAATATGTCTTCTATTATTGGAGTTCACAATGGTAAGGACATACATTTATTTTTATGTCGGCTATATTTAGTGCTACTATTCAGGTTACCTCCTAAGATGCGGCATTCTTACCGGAAGTTGTCTCTAAATTGTGTCTCTCCGACAAATTTCTTTAAATTATCAATATCGACTTCCGGTGTCTTGTTTACGAATATCTTAATAGACCTAAAACTCTATGTATTCCAAAATTTCGTCAATTATTTAAATAGAATAATATTTAAAAGTTGTGATTTCAATACCCGTTAGAAATGGCTGTTAACCTGTGCAATGGGTTAGGAGGAAAAATCCACAAAAACGTGAAACATTTGGAACTTTTATCATCTGTGAGTTATTTTTGTCTGTCACTTTCACTGAATAGTTGGGAAATGTAAAACTTAAGAGCTATTTATGTGCTAAGACAAATTATTTCTCTTTGTTTTTAGATTCTGTAGTATATATTCCATGAAAGATTTATTTCAACGTTTATGCGCTAAGACAAATTATTTCTCTTTGTTTTTAGATTCTGTAGTATGTATTCCATGAAAGATTTATTTCAACGTTTATGTGCTAAGACAAATTATTTCTCTTTGTTTTTAGATTCTGTAGTATATATTCCATGAAAGATTTATTTCAACGTTTATGTGCTAAGACAAATTATTTCTCTTTGTTTTTAGATTCTGTAGTATATATTCCATGAAAGATTTATTTCAACGTTTATGTGCTAAGATAAATTATTTCTCTTTGTTTTTAGCTTCTGTAGTATATATTCCATGAAAGATTTATGTCAACGTTTATGTGCTAAGACAAATTATTTCTCTTTGTTTTTGGCTTCTGTAGTATATATTCCATGAAAGATTTATTTCAACGTTTATGTGCTAAGACAAATTATTTCTCTTTGTTTTTAGATTCTGTAGTATATATTCCAGGAAAGATTTATTTCAACGTTTATGTGCTAAGACAAATTATTTCTCTTTGTTTTTAGATTCTGTAGTATATATTCCAGGAAAGATTTATTTCAACGTTTATGTGCTAAGACAAATTATTTCTCTTTGTTTTTAGATTCTGTAGTATATATTCCATGAAAGATTTATTTCAACGTTTATGTGCTAAGACAAATTATTTCTCTTTATTTTTAGATTCTGTAGTATATATTCTAGGAAAGATTTATTTCAACGTTTATGTGCTAAGACAAATTATTTCTCTTTGTTTTTAGATTCTGTAGTATATATTCCATGAAAGATTTATTTCAACGTTTATGTGCTAAGACAAATTATTTCTCTTTGTTTTTGGCTTCTGTAGTATATATTCCATGAAAGAATTATTTCAACGTTTATGTGCTAAGACAAATTATTTCTCTTTGTTTTTAGATTCTGTAGTATATATTCCAGGAAAGATTTATTTCAACGTTTATGTGCTAGGACAAATTATTTCTCTTTGTTTTTAGATTCTGTAGTATATATTCCAGGAAAGATTTATTTCAACGTTTATGTGCTAAGACAAATTATTTCTCTTTGTTTTTAGATTCTGTAGTATATATTCCAGGAAAAATTTATTTCAACGTTTATGTGCTAAGACAAATTATTTCTCTTTGTTTTTAGCTTCTGTAGTATATATTCCATGAAAGATTTATTTCAACGTTTATGTGCTAAGACAAATTATTTCTCTTTGTTTTTAGCTTCTGTAGTATATATTCCATGAAAGATTTATTTCAACGTTTATGTGCTAAGACAGATTATTTCTCTTTTTTTTTAGCTTCTGTAGTATATATTCCATGAAAGATTTATTTCAACGTTTATGTGCTAAGACAAATTATTTCTCTTTGTTTTTAGATTCTGTAGTATATATTCCAGGAAAGATTTATTTCAACGTTTATGTGCTAAGACAAATTATTTCTCTTTGTTTTTAGATTCTGTAGTATACATTCCAGGAAAGATTTATTTCAACGTTTATGTGCTAAGACAAATTATTTCTCTTTGTTTTTAGATTCTGTAGTATATATTCCATGAAAGATTTAATTCAACGTTTATGTGCTAAGACAAATTATTTCTCTTTGTTTTTAGATTCTGTAGTATATATTCCAGGAAAGATTTATTTCAACGTTTATGTGCTAAGACAAATTATTTCTCTTTGTTTTTTAGATTCTGTAGTATATATTCCAGGAAAGATTTATTTCAACGTTTATGTGCTAAGACAAATTATTTCTCTTTGTTTTTAGATTCTGTAGTATATATTCCAGGAAAGATTTATTTCAACGTTTATGTGCTAAGACAAATTATTTCTCTTTGTTTTTAGATTCTGTAGTATATATTCCAGGAAAGATTTATTTCAACGTTTATGTGCTAAGACAAATTATTTCTCTTTGTTTTTAGATTCTGTAGTATATATTCCAGGAAAGATTTATTTCAACGTTTATGTGCTAAGACAAATTATTTCTCTTTGTTTTTAGATTCTGTAGTATATATTCCAGGAAAGATTTATTTCAACGTTTATGTGCTAAGACAAATTATTTCTCTTTGTTTTTAGATTCTGTAGTATATATTCCAGGAAAGATTTATTTCAACGTTTATGTGCTAAGACAAATTATTTCTCTTTGTTTTTAGATTCTGTAGTATATATTCCAGGAAAGATTTATTTCAACGTTTATGTGCTAAGACAAATTATTTCTCTTTGTTTTTAGATTCTGTAGTATATATTCCAGGAGAGATTTATTTCAACGTTTATGTGCTAAGACAAATTATTTCTCTTTGTTTTTAGATTCTGTAGTATATATTCCATGAAAGATTTATTTCAACGTTTATGTGCTAAGACAAATTATTTCTCTTTGTTTTTAGATTCTGTAGTATATATTCCAGGGAAGATTTATTTCAACGTTTATGTGCTAAGACAAATTATTTCTCTTTGTTTTTAGATTCTGTAGTATATATTCCAGGGAAGATTTATTTCAACGTTTATGTGCTAAGACAAATTATTTCTCTTTGTTTTTAGATTCTGTAGTATATATTCCAGGGAAGATTTATTTCAACGTTTAAAACAATAACGGTCACAGATTTTAGTAAATTTATGAAACACTTCTTGAGACAAAATATCTCCCGATCTCATTAGACAATCTTTGGCAACGACGCACGTTTTGACGACTGAGGATTTATTTATCATAAATTTACTTAAATTATATGTTCAGAAACTCGTTATTTCTATAAGAAAATCCGCAAATCTTTTTCAACAGCCCAAGAATTTATTTGAATTTTTATTTTTTTCACCATATTAATGTATAAAAACGTTTATATGTCTTAAGTTTTGCTTATATCCTTTCCTCGAGAGGATGGCTATTTATTTATAATTTTAATTATACGATCTATTCCTAAGTTACCAAACAATAGTTTTTTTTTAATGCAATAATATTAACATCGTTTAGACCACATATGGAACCATTACTTATCTAATATATTTATTTAATGTCTGTTAATAACTATTAATTTTTTTATATAGGCTACTGACAGATCACAGACCTTAAAACACTCAACGTTTCGAATTCCTTTCCGAAATTCCTTTTCAAGAACTCAAATTTTAATTAAACAACTACAATACATAACTTACTATTTATGAAATACAGTATTTTATAAATAGTAGGTTATGTATTGTAATTGTTTAAATAAAATTTGAGCTCTTGAAATGGAATTTCGGAAAGGAATTCGAAACGTTGAGTGTTTTTTAAAGAAGCAAAATTGTCTGTGATCTGTCATTAGCCTATATAATAAAAGGATCATTAATTCTCATTTCCCTTTTTAATATTCGACAAACAGTACAATATAATCCATCTGTATTGTTCTTTATTCAAATATCTCGCAAATTACAAGATAAATATGATTGCACCCTTCTTAATTATGTTAAATTTTGGTATTTTAAATTGTTCACTACCAGAACTGAAGTATATGAGCTTTTTTTTAAATAACCTCGAATTGTGTACAAAAAACCTTTTTGGCCACGAATATATCTAAAATTGGAAGAAATATTTTGTGTAAATAGTTTTGGAAACAATTAATTTCTTTTATTTAGAAAACATTTTTACAACTATAATTATGGAGTAATTGTTTAATAAATTATTTCTAAATTATTCTTGGTGCTCTGTAAGTTTTTACAATTCATGTGGTTAAAAGTCTCAAAAAAACTGTTAGAAAAGTATTAGAATTGTTAACGATGAGCCTAACTTAAATACATGTATGAAAACTTCCTGGAAAAAAGTTTTCCGTCCGTGTCTGTTACTAAATATATTGTTAAATAATAACTTTTAAAGTTCTGCTGATAGTCATGAACAATAAAACCTGCTAAAAAATTTGGTAATAAATATGTAACCTTACTCAGGGAGAACAATTTTCTGATTATTGTTTATTTCAAAATTTAAATAAAAATAAAAATTATTCATATATTGTACATTTTATTCTTTCAACAAATAAAAACGCACGCACACACACATACACACGCACACACACACACGCGCGCTCGCACACACCTACACACAAACACACGTCTGTGTGTTGGATTATCATCAAAGAAACATGTACACTATTAAGACTCCTAAATCACCCTTACTACCTAACTCAATTTTTGAAAATGGTATAGCCTATAAAAATTGGTTAGCGTAATTGATTAGTAGAAGATTAGTACTTTTTACCCATACTGATAACACCCCCCCTTCCTCACATAGTATAAACAAATGAGTGTGGTTACTGATAATGTTTAGTACAAGCTGTGTTCATTTTTATCCAGATAAATAATCTGCCTTCCTCATCATGGTACATACCAAATTGCAGACGTTAGTAATAGTGATCAGTACAGGCTGTGTTGCTTTTTACCAATAAACATTCTGCCTTATCATGGTATATACCAAATTGCAGACGTTAGTAATAATGATCAGTACAGGCTGTGTTGCTTTTTACCAATAAACATTCTGCCTTATCATGGTATATACCAAATTGCAGACGTTAGTAATAATGATCAGTACAGGCTGTGTTGCTTTTTACCAATAAACATTCTGCCTTATCATGGTATATACCAAATTGCAGACGTTAGTAATACTGATCAGTACAGGCTGTGTTGCTTTTTACCAATAAACATTCTGCCTTATCATGGTATATACCAAATTGCAGACGTTAGTAATAATGATCAGTACAGGCTGTGTTGCTTTTTACCAATAAACATTCTGCCTTATCATGGTATATACCAAATTGCAGACGTTAGTAATACTGATCAGTACAGGCTGTGTTGCTTTTTACCAATAAACATTCTGCCTTATCATGGTATATACCAAATTGCAGACGTTAGTAATACTGATCAGTACAGACTGTGTTGCTTTTTACCAATAAACATTCTGCCTTATCATGGTATATACCAAATTGCAGACGTTAGTAATACTGATCAGTACAGGCTGTGTTGCTTTTTACCAATAAACATTCTGCCTTATCATGGTATATACCAAATTGCAGACGTTAGTAATACTGATCAGTACAGACTGTGTTGCTTTTTACCAATAAACATTCTGCCTTATCATGGTATATACCAAATTGCAGACATTAGTAATAGTGATCAGTACAGGCTGTGTTGCTTTTTACCAATAAACATTCTGCCTTATCATGGTATATACCAAATTGCAGACGTTAGTATTAATGATCAGTACAGGCTGTGTTGCTTTTTACGAATACATAATCTGCCTTAAACATCATTTTGTATACCTAATAGAGAAAGTTAGTAAGAATGATCAGTACAGGCTGTGTTGCTTTTTATCCAATTAATAATTTGCCTTCTTCATCATAGTATATATCCAAAAGAATAAGTTAGTAAGAATGATCAGTACGAGCTGTGTTACTTTTTAACAATAAATAGTTTTCGTCATTGCATATACCCAATAGAAGATGTTAGTATGAATGGAAATTACAGGCTGTGTTGCTCATTATCCAGATAATTAATTAACCTTCCTCATCATAAGAATTGTTGTTACAGACTGAGTTGCTTTTCATCCAGATAAATAATTTGCCATCTTCATCATGGTACATAGGCCTACCTAAAAGAATAAGTTAGTAAGAATGATCAGTACAGGCTGTGTTGCTTTTCATCCAGAAATAATTTGCCCTCCTCTTCATGGCATAAACCCATTAGGTTAGTGAGAGTGGTCAGATTAGGCTGTGTTGCTTTTCACCAATAAATAATGGTTTCCTCATCATGGTATATATTCAAAAGAATAAGTTAGTAAGAATGATCAGCACAGGCTGTGTTGCTTTTTATCCAGATAAATAATCTGCCTTCCTCGTCATGGTATATACCCAATACTAGAGGTTAGTGAGAATGCTGTGTACATGCATGTGCATGCTATGTTGCTTTTTATGCACATAAATAATCTGCCTTCCTCGTCATGGTATATACCCAATAGAAGAGGTTAGTAGGAATGATCAGTACAGGCTATGTTGCTTTTTATCCAGATAAATAATCTGCCTTCCTCATCATGGTATATACCCAATAGAAGAAGTTAGTAAGAATGATCAGTACAGGCTGTGTTGCTTTTTATCCAGATAAATAATCTGCCTCCCTCATCATGGTATATACCCAATAGAAGAGGTTAGTAGGAATGATCAGCACAGGCTATGTTGCTTTTTATCCAGATAAATAATCTGCCTTCCTCATCATGGTATATACCCAATAGAAGAGGTTAGTAGGAATGATCAGCACAGGCTATGTTGCTTTTTATCCAGATAAATAATCTGCCTTCCTCATCATGGTATATACCCAATAGAAGAGGTTAGTAGGAATGATCAGCACAGGCTATGTTGCTTTTTATCCAGATAAATAATCTGCCTTCCTCATCATGGTATATACCCAATAGAAGAGGTTAGTAGGAATGATCAGCACAGGCTATGTTGCTTTTTATCCAGATAAATAATCTGCCTTCCTCATCATGGTATATACCCAATAGAAGAGGTTAGTAGGAATGATCAGCACAGGCTATGTTGCTTTTTATCCAGATAAATAATCTGCCTTCCTCATCATGGTATATACCCAATAGAAGAGGTTAGTAGGAATGACCAGCACAGGCTATGTTGCTTTTTATCCAGATAAATAATCTGCCTTCCTCATCATGGTATATACCCAATAGAAGAGGTTAGTAGGAATGATCAGCACAGGCTATGTTGCTTTTTATCCAGATAAATAATCTGCCTTCCTCATCATGGTATATACCCAATAGAAGAGGTTAGTAGGAATGATCAGCACAGGCTATGTTGCTTTTTATCCAGATAAATAATCTGCCTTCCTCATCATGGTATATACCCAATACTAGAAGTTAGTGAGAATGCAGTGTACATGCATGTACATGTTGTGTTGCTTTTTATGCACATAAATAATCTGCCTTCCTAATCATGGTATATACCCAATAGAAGACGTTTGTGAGAATGATCAGTACAGGCTGTGTTGCTTTTTATCCAGATAAATAATCTGCCTCCCTCATCATGGTATATACCCAATAGAAGAGGTTAGTAGGAATGATCAGTACAGGCTGTGTTGCTTTTTATGCACATAAATAATCTGCCTTCCTCGTCATGGTATATACCCAATAGAAGAGGTTAGTAGGAATGATCAGCACAGGCTATGTTGCTTTTTATCCAGATAAATAATCTGCCTTCCTCATCATGGTATATACCCAATAGAAGAGGTTAGTAGGAATGATCAGCACAGGCTATGTTGCTTTTTATCCAGATAAATAATCTGCCTTCCTCATCATGGTATATACCCAATAGAAGAGGTTAGTAGGAATGATCAGCACAGGCTATGTTGCTTTTTATCCAGATAAATAATCTGCCTCCCTCATCATGGTATATACCCAATAGAAGAGGTTAGTAGGAATGATCAGTACATGTTGTGTTGCTTTTTATGCACATAAATAATCTGCCTTCCTCGTCATGGTATATACCCAATAGAAGAAGTTAGTAAGAATGATCAGTACAGGCTGTGTTGCTTTTTATCCAGATAAATAATCTGCCTCCCTCATCATGGTATATACCCAATAGAAGAGGTTAGTAGGAATGATCAGCACAGGCTATGTTGCTTTTTATCCAGATAAATAATCTGCCTTCCTCATCATGGTATATACCCAATAGAAGAGGTTAGTAGGAATGATCAGCACAGGCTATGTTGCTTTTTATCCAGATAAATAATCTGCCTTCCTCATCATGGTATATACCCAATAGAAGAGGTTAGTAGGAATGATCAGCACAGGCTATGTTGCTTTTTATCCAGATAAATAATCTGCCTTCCTCATCATGGTATATACCCAATAGAAGAGGTTAGTAGGAATGATCAGCACAGGCTATGTTGCTTTTTATCCAGATAAATAATCTGCCTTCCTCATCATGGTATATACCCAATAGAAGAGGTTAGTAGGAATGATCAGCACAGGCTATGTTGCTTTTTATCCAGATAAATAATCTGCCTTCCTCATCATGGTATATACCCAATAGAAGAGGTTAGTAGGAATGATCAGCACAGGCTATGTTGCTTTTTATCCAGATAAATAATCTGCCTTCCTCATCATGGTATATACCCAATACTAGAAGTTAGTGAGAATGCAGTGTACATGCATGTACATGTTGTGTTGCTTTTTATGCACATAAATAATCTGCCTTCCTAATCATGGTATATACCCAATAGAAGACGTTTGTGAGAATGATCAGTACAGGCTGTGTTGCTTTTTATCCAGATAAATAATCTGCCTCCCTCATCATGGTATATACCCAATACTAGAGGTTAGTGAGAATGCAGTGTACATGCATGTACATGTTGTGTTGCTTTTTATGCACATAAATAATCTGCCTTCCTAATCATGGTATATACCCAATAGAAGACGTTTGTGAGAATGATCAGTACAGGCTGTGTTGCTTTTTATCCAGATAAATAATCTGCCTCCCTCATCATGGTATATACCCAATACTAGAGGTTAGTGAGAATGCAGTGTACATGCATGTACATGTTGTGTTGCTTTTTATGCACATAAATAATCTGCCTTCCTAATCATGGTATATACCCAATAGAAGACGTTTGTGAGAATGATCAGTACAGGCTGTGTTGCTTTTTATCCAGATAAATAATCTGCCTCCCTCATCATGGTATATACCCAATACTAGAGGTTAGTGAGAATGCAGTGTACATGCATGTACATGTTGTGTTGCTTTTTATGCACATAAATAATCTGCCTTCCTAATCATGGTATATACCCAATAGAAGACGTTTGTGAGAATGATCAGTACAGGCTGTGTTGCTTTTTATCCAGATAAATAATCTGCCTCCCTCATCATGGTATATACCCAATACTAGAGGTTAGTGAGAATGCAGTGTACATGCATGTACATGTTGTGTTGCTTTTTATGCACATAAATAATCTGCCTTCCTAATCATGGTATATACCCAATAGAAGACGTTTGTGAGAATGATCAGTACAGGCTGTGTTGCTTTTTATCCAGATAAATAATCTGCCTCCCTCATCATGGTATATACCCAATACTAGAGGTTAGTGAGAATGCAGTGTACATGCATGTACATGTTGTGTTGCTTTTTATGCACATAAATAATCTGCCTTCCTAATCATGGTATATACCCAATAGAAGACGTTTGTGAGAATGATCAGTACAGGCTGTGTTGCTTTTTATCCAGATAAATAATCTGCCTCCCTCATCATGGTATATACCCAATAGAAGAGGTTAGTAGGAATGATCAGTACAGGCTGTGTTGCTTTTTATGCACATAAATAATCTGCCTTCCTCGTCATGGTATATACCCAATAGAAGAGGTTAGTAGGAATGATCAGCACAGGCTATGTTGCTTTTTATCCAGATAAATAATCTGCCTTCCTCATCATGGTATATACCCAATAGAAGAGGTTAGTAGGAATGATCAGCACAGGCTATGTTGCTTTTTATCCAGATAAATAATCTGCCTTCCTCATCATGGTATATACCCAATAGAAGAGGTTAGTAGGAATGATCAGCACAGGCTATGTTGCTTTTTATCCAGATAAATAATCTGCCTTCCTCATCATGGTATATACCCAATAGAAGAGGTTAGTAGGAATGATCAGCACAGGCTATGTTGCTTTTTATCCAGATAAATAATCTGCCTCCCTCATCATGGTATATACCCAATAGAAGAGGTTAGTAGGAATGATCAGTACATGTTGTGTTGCTTTTTATGCACATAAATAATCTGCCTTCCTCGTCATGGTATATACCCAATAGAAGAAGTTAGTAAGAATGATCAGTACAGGCTGTGTTGCTTTTTATCCAGATAAATAATCTGCCTCCCTCATCATGGTATATACCCAATAGAAGAGGTTAGTAGGAATGATCAGCACAGGCTATGTTGCTTTTTATCCAGATAAATAATCTGCCTTCCTCATCATGGTATATACCCAATAGAAGAGGTTAGTAGGAATGATCAGCACAGGCTATGTTGCTTTTTATCCAGATAAATAATCTGCCTTCCTCATCATGGTATATACCCAATAGAAGAGGTTAGTAGGAATGATCAGCACAGACTATGTTGCTTTTTATCCAGATAAATAATCTGCCTTCCTCATCATGGTATATACCCAATAGAAGAGGTTAGTAGGAATGATCAGCACAGGCTATGTTGCTTTTTATCCAGATAAATAAGCTGCCTTCGTCATCATGGTATATACCCAATAGAAGAGGTTAGTAGGAATGATCAGCACAGGCTATGTTGCTTTTTATCCAGATAAATAATCTGCCTTCCTCATCATGGTATATACCCAATACTAGAGGTTGGTGAGAATGCAGTGTACATGCATGTGCATGCTATGTTGCTTTTTATCCAGATAAATAATCTGCCTTCCTCATCATGGTATATACCCAATACTAGAAGTTAGTGAGAATGCAGTGTACATGCATGTACATGTTGTGTTGCTTTTTATGCACATAAATAATCTGCCTTCCTAATCATGGTATATACCCAATAGAAGACGTTTGTGAGAATGATCAGTACAGGGTGTATCGCTCTTCACCCAGAATAATAATCCCCCTTCATCAACAGGGAATATGTGCAATAAATGTGATTAGTGAAATGATGATTACAGGGTTTATTATTGTTTACTCAGAAAATAATCCTTGTTTCTTATCTAATTGTATTCACAATGAAAGTGGTTAGTGAAATGATATGCAGATTTCCTGAAGCTTTTTTGGCTTTGCGCAACTGCTTATTTGATTCTGAAATTTGTGTATTTGAATTTTTTGAACTTATGAGGTAACAATATAGACATGTTTAAAGTTTAAGATAAATTTAGTGCATTGGAGAAAAATGTCAGTTGCAAGAAACAAAGGTCAATAATCGTTATTTTACGAATTTCCACAATTCGATAGAGTTTTTAGTCTTCTGATGAAAACTTAACAAACAAATAAAGGAAAGCATAATTGAGATTCTTCAAAGCTTAGCAACCATTTTTAGGGTTTTAGTTCATGAGCCTAATCCTATTGAGAGTTGGATTAGAAATTCTTTTTGTTTCCCTGAAATAGAAAAGATGCAGAATCTTTCAGAAGAGAAACAAGACCAACTTGTAGACCTAACTAGCAGTGGAACATTGAAAAGTGTTTAAACATTTTTTAATGGCAAAAACACTGTAGGATTTGGTTGGTAGTATGAAAAGACTACAAAGCACTCGGTGATAAGACAATGAAGGTAATACCACCTTTTCCAACTACCTACCAATGTGAACAGCCATTCTCAACTATGTGCTTGGTGAAAAATAAATATAGGAATCGTTTTGATATGCAGTATGATTTCAAAGTAAAAGTGCCAGGTGTGGAGCCTAACATTTCTAAAGTCATTAACTCAAAGGACAGATTCAACTCATGTTACTGAAACTATTATTGAGTTGTGAGTTATGGCAAATGCATTGTATAATACTTTTGAACTGATAATATTAATAATATTCTTATTTTATTTTTATTCAAATGTTTTTCTCTGTTTATCGCAAATAAAACAGTCTTGTGATATTTATTTTTTTCTTCGTTAACTCCTTGTTTCAAACAAAATATTAATATAAATGAGTTTAATGAATTTTGCCAGGACCTACAAACTTTAACATGTTGATAGTCTTACTTTCTTTATCTTAAATAGAAATAGAACACTTCTTGAATGTGCTTGTAATAAACTTGTATTAGCATTAAATTTAATTTTCATAAGTAAAAATAGTTTCATCTTAAAATAGGTGGGCAGGCAAACCTTGAATTACTTACCACAAATATCACTCAAATTATTTTGCGTGTAATCAACAATTTACGTTTAAGAATTTTTGGTCATTGTCAATATAGCGACCGATGAGGGGGTCTTTGAAAAACTTTTGTTTTGAACCGCTGGCCTAGTACAATTTATTTATAGTTCTGATGTGAGGTGAGATGGATATTAGGACTTCCTGTTGGTTAAACTTGTCACTGATTATGATTACCTAGTACAATCTAACCAATATATCTCAGGAAATGTTTTAATATGTACTTAGTTTTAGGCTTTTGTAAGTCCTTTAGGTTACAAGGTTTACTTTTAGAAAATTCATGAATTTTTTTTGTTTAGTTTATATTGTAGTTATAACACCAACATTTTAATCAATTAAATCTATGAATACATCATAAAACAATATAACACGAGAACCAATAGATAGATTTCACAAAAACTGTCAAGAAAATAATAAAAAATGCATCATTAATGAAAACAAAAAACACTGCCTGAAACAAATCCACCCAAAAAGAACCTACCCTTCAAACTCTCCCAAACATTTATAACCCAATATGATTATCTAACCAATTATAAACTACCAGAATGCCCCAGCACATAAACAACTAATTAATTTTCACACAAATGTACATGTAAAAAAAGACCCGATCTCAGCTCAATACTACTCTCATTTAACATTACAAACATATTCCCAACTATTATTCCTATAATTAAAACAATAAATATCCTAAAAATCCCAACTAATACAAAACGATGTACCACATCTGAAACATATCATCAAAATTCTGGACCACCTTCAAACCATATATAGCAACACTTTCATTCAACTTCAAATTTTACTTGTAACCACATAGGCTAGCTGGAACGTCTAATCAGCAGCCTCCTCAGTAGAATATTCTGACATCACATTCAAAACATCCAGATTCTTCTAAACAACACTCACTCATGCACAATCATTTACTGGTGCTATATATCATCACACTATACATGGGGAATGGCACTCTTATCAAGCATAATAAAAATAGACCCAAACTTTACTTCATCTCAGAATTTGGAACATATCTAACCTTTAATTTCCTCAACGAAATGATAATGAACATTTTGTAAATTCAACAATATTAGACCTACTCCTCCATAACATGTCAATCCCTCTAATTCAACACCGGCTAGACTTAAAGAATGTCTCCTGACAACAGAAAAAAGTAAGTAAACACAATTAAATAAATAGCATGTAGAAACAGATGAAGTAACACAATAATTGGACAAATATAACACTAAATAAAAAAAAACAATGAATCAGGGGAAGAAGTTATCATACTCGTATACCTTACAAAAGATCACTCAAAAATTTCAAAATCTGGGTACAGGATACCAAATAAAGCTAACAACAATCCTGTAGCTTAGACTTAACATACAAATTTCAGATAAAGTGTATACAATATAAAGTTCAGAGAGTCAACATACAATAACACACAATCACAAAATATACACTACAAACAGTATTTATATTGAAATTAAAATATGCAACAAATTCTATAGGCAATACAGTTTTTTTAAATTCTGTAACTCATTATAAAAACATTGCATATGAGTTGTGTAAATGAACAGCAAAGACCGGATTATCAAAGAAATTAAATATTCTATTTTTCCCTTTCCATTGCTTGTTCCAAAACCTAGGTCTAAAAGTCATGTAAATGAATAGTATGTGCAGGATTATTGATGAAAATAAAGCATTTGAATCCAGTTGTTACGTTTAATAGCAGAAATCTTCTCATGCCAGCGATTACTTTCTCATGTCTCGGGAAGAATGTAATCATTTTTGCTCCTTAGTCTCAGTATTATTGACCTAACCTTTTTTTTGACACAAGGATTTTTGACTGGCAAATACTTCCATTTCCATTTGATCAGAGAGTGTGATAATTCTACTTACTCTTTTCCTATTGGCACAAAATTCATGAAACAAATTTCAACATGCCCATGTTGTAGTAAAAAATTGAACCTGTCACCTAAAATAAGGTGTAATGTCAAGGTGGAAAATTTGAAGGTATTTGTTTATAACTGAACTAAAGAAAACACAAAATTTTGTAAAATGATTTTGGTTATTCAGTACTAACTACGGTGTGCACTATATTTGAAGGTTAAGTAAAGAATATACAAAATGGTATGAATACAAACCAATTTAATTTTACATTCATATTGAATATTTTCCACAAATTAATATAGATAGGTAAATTTGAATTGAACTATGTTAGATCTATTGGTATTTATATATAAAGTTTAGGCTTACTGTAAACATGGTTCTTATTATTGATATATAAAGAAATAGAAATATTTAGCTCAATCTTACGATACCTAATGTCGAAATATTTTACAGACTTTTAATATCGCTTTAGTGGCCTATAATATTGCAGTTTTATTTGACATGTTCCATTTAATTAATTATTTCTGCTCATCTTTTTTATTGTTTTTCTACTTCTTTGTAAAATGTTTGTTTTTTTCATTAATTATCCCTATAAATAACTCTTTTATAGGATTATCAAGCTACCATTCAAGTGAGGATCTGACAAGCAGGAACAAAGGATATAATAAATATGCTACTTGTGATTGCTGTCCCTATGGATATCACATTGACCTTGACTTTGTTCGCTTCTGTGAAGCAATGGCAAAGGGGACTGGGGATACAGCTAGCAAACAAAGACGACGAGAAAGAAGACGGCAAAGGCAATCGATTGAAGTTATGTTGGGATTGGCAAGTCCTACCTGGAGTTATGATAAACCATCTCTTCAGGTTTGTACCTACGAATACAGCAAAATAGTTATACCTAATTTTTAAACGAATTTTTATTTTCAGTAAGGGTTTAAATAATTTTATCTAATTTAGAATAAGAACTAAATAAACAGTTAGGAAAAGCAGTCTTAGGCTGTAATTTTTAATGAAGTTTGCACTCTTTGTACTACACATATCATTACTATTCTAATTACCATACTACTCCTGCTTACCACTCACCTTAGGAAGTCATGACAATGTATGTGTGATTTACAATTTAAACAAATAAATATAAGTTAGTTTAATAGCAATCCTTTACAATTTTGAGGGACCAAACAAAGTTCAAAACACAATTTTACACATAACACATTACTGACGATTATAACAATATCTTGAGGACCCTCCTAGTAAGAGACTGTAGAAAGGCATACTATGATTTCAGTGGATATTATTGTGTGGAACTCAATGTAGACATAATGTCTTTCAAGTACTTTGTTAGAACTTCTGAACCTCTATTATTTTATGTATTCCACCATTTTTTATGTTAATAATTACAGAAGCATATATTCAGCAATTTGTTAACAAAATTACAGATGTATAAAATATGTAATTGAGATATAATTTAATTTTAGATTACAACAAAGTATAGAATAAATTTTGCCTGCTTTCCTTGCCATTATCACTATTATTAAGATTATTTTTCTGTCCAATGTTTTGTGAAATATTACTAAATTTCTCTAACATACAACCAAATTTCATTATTATTTTGGTGCTTAGTTATTGCCTAAAACGAAGCTGAAACATGATTGATATTCTCTGTTTCTGCTAGTGATTAGTTACACCACTCAGTTTAAGGTTTTTTTATGCCCAGCAAAAATGTTTAACCATAAACAAGATAGTGAGACTAAAGCTAAGCCCTAAAGAGATGTAATAACATGATGCAAAGTGCCTCCCAGAAAAGTATCCTTAAAAATAAAATGAATATTGTTCAGCGGAAACGTATTTCATTCAAAAACTTTTTAACTCCTAAATTTGTTATGAAAAGATAGTTATCTTACAAGGTAAAATGTTATGAGATAAAATTTGTAATTCACTTGTGACAGAACACAATACTAACTTTTTTTATTTGTACACGTTTCAACAAACCGAACAGTATTACTCAGTTGTACATAATGATCACTGAGAAAGATGACTTGATTAGGTGAAACATATATGAATAAAAAATAACGTCAGTGTATCTGTGGGTAGTGAATTTCTTTTATAAGGTACACTTATATGAGTTAAAAGTTTTTAACTCATAAAAAGAAAAGTAGGTATGCCATGACAAAATAAAAAAACCAAAACATTTTATACTTCATTAAAGCTGAAATTTACTTAAATTTACTTAAAAATTTACTCTACAGGTATCTTTCCATAAATAGATGTAATGCTTAGAAAAGAGTGAAAAATGAATTTAATAAAGAACTAAGAGACTATAAAGAAAATGAAGATCTGAGAATATGTTTAAATTTATAAAATATAAATTTTTATAGTCCCTTGAAACTACAAGAATGTAATGGTTTTCTGTTAGAACTTTAAATTCCCAACATTACAAATTGTTTTAAATCTTTAAATTGGCTGGTTCTTAGAGATTGAAAAAATATGTTTAATGATGTTGACAACTTTAAAAATAAAAAAATCGGGAATCATGTCAATTTTGTCTAATTAGTATTTCTATCAACCCTAAAATAAAATAAGTAGCGTTAGTACTTATTTCTACTAAATACAGTTCTAAATATTAAAAAAAAAACAATATATACATTAAAATGTAAGATGATAAGAAGAAAATAGCAAAGTTTTAGATTTATTGTAAATCTATAGGCTCGATGGTTGCTGTCTCTAAAAGATACTGTTAGTTTGAAAGATTAAAGGGTATTCAAAAGCATAGATATTGGTTAATTGAGAATTAGAACAATGAGTTGTCAGGCAAGTAGTTTATGAGGGGCAAACACATAAGCCTAAAGTAGATCCTCTGTTGGTGAAAACTGTATTTCCTAAAACAAGCTGCGTGCATAAAGCAAGGAAGAAATTATGGCGACTGAAGATAGAAGAAGAGAAAACGATGGAAGAGAGGAGCTATCTAGTTGTTGAGGAAGAAGAGGCAGTTAAGTTTTGGCAGTCGAAGAGAGCAGCCCGGGAAGCCGGAGGAAGGAGTCTGGCCCTGAGAACCAGAAACGAGAAGAGAAAGGGAAATACACCCTTGGACACAAAGTGCATCACAAAGCTAATCCAAATGAACTCTGAGGATCTTTCAAGCACCAAAATAAGAAATAAGTAGCAGTTTATTAAATATTGAAAATTCAATTTTTGTAAAAATTAAATCAAAAACTAATAAGTAACTTCTGAAATGGGCATAATAAGTCAACGTATTAAATTACAAGCCTTATGGTTTGTTATGTGTTATCACAGTAACCTCATACCTAAAGATAAACACATTTAACATAAGTTGTAGCTAGAATAGAATTAGATTTTAGACAACTGTTAAATCATAGAGTTCTTTCTGCTTGTTTTATCAATGAAGCTAGCTGAAAAATTTATCAAATGTTATTATTTAGATTGTAAATTAGGAGTAAATTAAGTTTTAACTCAATAGGTAATTCAGTGAGTTTTGGTTGTTGTTTAATCCAGAAAATCTTTTAATACATTTAATATGTTCAAAATACAGATTGCTTTCCAACAATAAATTTGTTGTAATAGTAATATTTATAAATAATAATAAACTTAAATTATTATTTTTTATAACTTTACTTCATAACATAACAGAAGCGAGGTGATGTCATAGTTGTGGCACAACATGAAACTTTTTATGTTGTAGAAGGTACACAAACATGGAGCTACTTTTATGTTATATATGGAGAAAAAAATTTATTTGATTGACAAAAAATTAGTTTTGTTTATAATTGCTCAATATTATTTTATATTACCTAAAATGGTGAGTTGATTTTCGAGAGTTAATTAATTACAGTGCTCTCATTTTCGAGCATTAGAAAATCCAGTCGCAAAATTACTAAGTAACATTATTTTTTTAGTACATTAGTGTGTAATTGACACACACACACACACACACACACACACACACACACACACACACACACACACACACACACACACACACATATATATATATATATATATATATGTGTGTGTGTGTGTGTGTGTGTATTTGTCAAATACTAGAATTTACTTAAAGTTTTTCTACATTTCTAAAGTGTTATATTTTTTCATGTTAAAGATACCTCACGAACAAGAAGAAGACTGGAGTAGACTAAACAACTTTAACACTATTCCACAACATTCAAACCAATCAGAATTAGTTAGAGATGATCTACAGAAAGCTGTTTTGGACTTTGAAGAAACATTGCAGAAATCAAGTCAGCAAAATAAAGATCCCTGGTTGAATGAAAACATTCAAAGTAAGTCTATTATTTTTAAAACAGATTAACTATCTTTTAGACCCATTGTATTTTATAGGTAAGGACATTAATAACTGAAATAATAAAAATATTAATAATAATATAATATTAATTTATAAATACAAGCAGCGTGTGGTGGCTTCACCCGCACTGATTTAAAATTGTAACTTTATATATTAATTTAATAAATTTTAAAACAATTAACAATTGATAATGATTATACGAGTAGAATGGGAGTACGAAGTTATAATGGGGTAGTATTTATTAAATAAATGTTTAACTGCCTGTTTTTATTTTCAAGATACAGTAATATCAGATATTTATGGAGATGTATAATATTAAATTCTGTTGTTTTCATCATTCAAACTTATCATGATTCTCGTAAAATGTTTTTAAAAAAATTGAAAATTATTATATAAATGGTATAGTTTTGATTAGTAACTTACTATTTGAGAATACAAAATTTTCTAAAATTTTCAAAAGTATTTGATTATTACAATAAATATTACTACTACTAATTATTTTTAACTACTTAACTAAGTGAATACGTAATTGCTTACTTGCTGACGCATTTCAAAACAATCGTTCCTTTTAAGGAGCTAACCCTCTACAATAGAGGGTTAGCTTCGTAAAAGGTACGATTGTTTTGAAACGTGTCAGCTAGTAAGCAATTACGTATTCACTTAGTTAAGTAGTTTAAAAATTAGTTTAATCAGTGAATTCAAGATGGTTACATCAAGAAACTACAATAAATATGAAAATAAAATTTTCAAAATTAGGTAGTTAATAAATGTAGTGGTTTCTAACAATACACTTACTTTCTATTTCTAAATTCCAATAAATATTGTTAGATTTTTACAATTCAAAGTTTGTTAGTATCGATATTTAATACATATGTATTTTTACGTTTTTAAAAAATTGAAAATTGGTACGTGAGCAGAACAATAGAAATATATATATATATAAATTTACATGAACCCCACCTAATTGTATCTAAACATCTGGCGCTGACCTGTTTTCTCATAACATGTTATACTAATTATAGAACACAGGTAGTTTCTGAAATTATATTTTCTCTGTTCATTGCATATGGGACTTGTATACTTTCCACATAATTTTGCAATTTTTACCCTTAAGATAAATATTTTGCAAAACCACTTCTTAATGTGCATCTATGTAATGAAAGGTATGTATGTTCACTGAAAATTTAAAAGTCTCTACCTTTCATAGTTTTGACTCTACGTTGATCCTCAGTCAGTCACTCAGGACAGCGATTCTTATTTACAGAGTGTTTCAGGAGGAATCTGCCGTACTGCCCAAGATTATTCCTTTCACCAAATAATAAAAAAAGTTCATATAAACACGGGTCCGGAAATGCTTCATTGGCGAGCTATATAGGGTTAAAGATTTAACCTGAAATCCAGTTCCCTCAGTAAAATTAACTCACACTGAAATTTTTAAGGCGTAAATTGAGTTTGTTAATTAGATAAGTTTTATGTAAAATGAGCTAACAAATCGTATAAAACTTGTCCCAGAACTCTATCTCTAATAGTTTAAGAGAAAATTGGGGTAAAGAAAAAGAGGTTTTAAACACACTTTTTTGCTTTTGGACTCTGATGCGAAAATGTTGGATCATAGTTTTATTGCTTCGAGTATGAAATATGCCATTGACACACTGCCATTTGCTTTTGATAGCTGAAATGAAATATGTAATTTGTTTACATGATGTAATTTCTTTCAAAGCTTGATTTGTATAAGAAATAGCATAATACATTTCTCCATAACAATAATGTATTAAAAATTATTAAACTTTTGTTGTTAGAAAACAAGATTTGTTTGCTCAAGAGCTTTCTTCAGTGGTTTATCCCATTTATCAAACAGCACACAGATCAGAATAAATGACTTTTTTTTATTTAAATGAGTCAATAAACAGGCAGTCAATACATATTCAGCTAAAACTTTCACAACCGTTTCTTCTGGAATTTTTTTTGTTATACAATTATTTTCTATGTCTTACCATAGAGCTTTTGCTTCATTTTGAAATTTCTCCCTTGTTCTCCTATGCTTCACTTTTATAATCAAATATACGTTTAGATGTGATCTTTTTTCTACTTATCTTTCTCTTTTTTAAAGAATATCTGCCATCTCATTTGCTCCTATTCCTTCACTCAAATTGTTTTGTTTTATTTTAAGATAAACACAATTTACACTATACAAACATATCACAAAGGAAACGAAAGGAATTTTAATGGTATATAGGAATAAGATGCGAACATAAACAGCATTAGATTTATAATAAAGGGAGGATCTTTGAAGTAGACCTAATCTCTACACATTACACCATACTAAATGATAACGAAGAACAGAAGGAAAGAAAGTGGGGTTAGAGAATGGTACCAGGATGGGAAAGAATGATCCCTGGGTATACTAGGATGTTTACTAGTATAAGATTTTTATACAAGGAGTTGAAAAGAAGCATGGGTAAACTGCTCTCTACCACGGTAAAGAGAGGTATTAATTTGCTACCTGGACATAAATTTTTTTTTTTTTTTTTTTTTTTTTTATTAAAACTGGTCATTTCTGACCAACCATTAATTTACATTTGATAATTAGATTTTAGCTTTTATTACAAAGAATCCTTTGATTTCTATTGTATCTTGTTTGATGTTGGAAGCCAACCGGCGTGAGGAAGAGTATTGTTGTCACTCTTGTCGTTCAACGAGTTCAAATGGTTTTGTCCTTTTGAGTCGTCTTGTCAGGTGGTTGTTGTCGAGAAGTCTCAGTGCCTCAGGATTTTCGTGTTGAGTGAGCCGATTTACGTGTTTGATGGCGTTCTGTTTTATGACTTCCTCGACCATGGGTACACCAAGATCGCAATGCAATTCACTGTTACGCACATACCAAGGAGCGTTGGCGATGTTTCTTAGTACTTTGTTCTGGAAGCGTTGTATCCCTTGTATGTGGCATTTGCTGGCACAGCCCCAAAGCTGTATACCATACGTCCAAACCGGTTTAAGGATTTGGTTATATACCAATAGCTTGTTGTATATTGATACCCGTGAATTTCGACCGAGTAGCCAATACATTTGCCTGTAGCGAGTCTGGAGTTCTGTGAGTTTTATTTTGACATGCTCGACCCATTTGGCTTTTGCATCAAGATTCATGCCGAGATATTTAGCTGAATCATGATATGGGATAACACTTCCATTCATTTCGAGCCTCTGAGGGTTTGGGATCCTCTTGTTTGTAAAGTTCACATGGACTGCCTTCTGGTCGTTGAGTTTGATGCGCCATTTCTTGGTCCAAGCCTCAACTGAATCGTTTGATCTTTGTAAGCGTGTTGTCGATTCTTGAACGGTTTTCGCTGTTGCTGCGTTTGCTGTGTCGTCTGCGAAAGTGGCCGTGATGACGTTGGCTGTTTGCGGAAGATCACTGGTGTACAGCAAGTACAGGATTGGTCCCAATACGCTGCCTTGTGGGACTCCAGCTTGTATTTCCTTGAAGTCAGAATACGTAGATACGTGGTTTACTCGAAACAGTCTGTTCGATATGAACGATTTCAGTAGATTCACAAACTGGGCTGGCAGAAACATGATGGACATAAATGTAAAGATATCCACAAGAAGTAAATTGCTTTTCCTACGATTTTGTGTTTTCTGGTTGCAGTTTCTGTAGTACTTTTTATTATTCTGCTTTTGAAAAGTTTAACGATTTAAAACAAAAATACAAGTTGTAAAAATATTTTGTACATAAATTTTGTTTTGTAAAACAGTTATATTAAATTGAAGTGCATAAAATTTTCTGGAAGAGAAACAAATTTTGATAGAATAAAAACCAAATTTTTTCAGATATTTTAAATCTTCTTAACTCAAGATTTACTTTAAAAACTTTCTAATAATAATCAGAATAACTCTAAAAGCAGGGATAAAATGCACCTATGTACAGTTTTCAGTCCACACACAATTCACAATAAAGCCTAATGTATAACATCCTAAAACCAATATTTTAATGTAAAAACAATAATATATCTTATTATTTATTGATTCCATCTTCATGTGAGCTACTAGTTATCACTAAACACTTTTAAATGTTTATAAACTTGCCTATAGTAGCACTTACTTATATTTGTTGAGGACGACCGTTTCGGGAGATGTGTCCCATTGTCAATTCAGACCGTAACTGATCTCAAGGTTTACGTAGGTTAGGGTGTTAGGGTGGGGGCGGGATATTATGGTGGTGTGGGTGTATTGTGTGGGTTATTAGGAGTTATGATGTCAAAAAGTGTGTGCGAGTTGTAATGTAATTGTGTATTGAGTATGAGTATGTGAAGGGTGTAGTTTGAAGTGTCTGTATATTCTGTATTGTTCGGTTGTGTAGCGTTGGTTATTTCTGTGTTGTTTATAATATAATAATAATATATCTATAAACTGCAAAGTTTTATAACGATAGCGTCCATGAAAACAAAAAGACACTAGTCAATAATGCTAGTGAATCAAGATGGCTAGACTGACAATATTTCTCATTTTTCAAACCTAAAAATAAAACCATATACTCCAGGAATAACTGCTATCACTGTAGTTTATTGTCAATTCATATAGATTGAAATGGTGCTTAATCTACAACTAACACTTCAATTTAGTCTAAAGAAAAACTTGTGTCTAGTCGGTATTAGTAATTTGCCAGTATAGAATTTGCTAATATAAAGTTTGGAATAAAATAAAACATAAAGACAGGGAATAAGAAAACATAACAAATGACTGGAATTGTTGTACAGAAAAAATGCATTATGCAGTGATATAGTTCTCTTTTTTCCCAAACGAAACTTAGACATTGAAATGACTCTGTAAAAATAGCATATTTTCTAGATGTCTCATATTAAACAAGCAGACCTGCTTATTATAATCAAATGAAACAAATACAGTTATGGAAGACCTGAAAATGTTGAGGAATAAAAAATCAACACTGTAAATTAGGTTAGTAAAACTGTAATTAATATGAACTCGCATTAGGTACTTGATGTATTTAAGTGATCATTAGGAACAATATTTCATGGAGAACTACTGATTTTTAAAAGCTAAAATCAGAAACTTGATGATTGTTACAGGTTTTGCAGTTTATTTATCACCACACTTTATTACATAGTTCACCAGCAACCATTAGTCCATACTAAATTAATTTTAGGAATTTTAAGATAGGAATGAACTGTCCCTTCGGGTAGAAACTACACTACAGCACAATTTTGTTGAACTATTATTAATTTATATTGCAGTTCAAGAAGAAATTTGTAGAGCAACAAGAATTGTTACTCTAGGCAGTAATAGGTACTTCTAATGCACTATTCTGGCAATAATATACAGAATAGCAATGCTCTGTAGAATTAGTGGTATTGAAGAATTAATATCAGCTGATGTGATCAAATGGCAAGAGTAATCCTTGAAAAATTCATTTAAGTAGTTTGTACCAAAAACTGTTCTCTTTTTAGTTTAGTAGAAATGTTAGTTATCAAACACAAAATTTTTTCTGCCTCAGTTTAAAGATCCACTTACTCCTCACTTTACTCCTCAATTGGCCTATTTCAAAATCCATGTTCTTCTGAAATCGAAACTGGCCCAGGTTGTTCAATAAACTTGGACTGGCATCAGACATAATTCAAACATTAAAACAACTGAAATTAAAATTTGAAAAACCTTTTAATACCTTGCTAATGATCTTCCTGTTTCAAACACAACTGTGTACCAGATTATAAAACTATATGTACATTTTATTTATATTTTATGGTTAGAGCTAGACGCTCAGCAGGGACAGTGGCCATCTATGTGTGTCGTGGGTGGAGTCATACCTACTCATTGAGGAAGTGAGCATGGATGTTGTAAGTGCATGGGGCTGTTTGTAGAGCCTTATTGCTAAGTGTCGGAAGTGTTTTTTGATGAAAGGCAATTTCAAATCAGTGTGAAGCAGTGTTAACCTTGTGCATCTAGTTGCCTTCGTGATTATTCGCAATACCTTGTTTTGAAATAACTAAAGTTTGCGTGTGCATGAACTACCTCCATGTCCCAGACGGGTGAAGTGTAAGTGAGTATGCTGCGCAACATAGATGTGTATATCGTTGTAGCTGCCCGTAGTGAAAATGGGCTTTTTCTGTTAAGAATAAGATATAGTTGTGTTGGTAATATGAGGGTAACAAGTCAAGCTTCTGTTGAGTATGACTCCCAAGTACTTGACCTAATCCCCCCAGTGAATGTCCCTCTCATAGCAGTTTTAGGGGTGTGTCGAGTTTGTATGTCCTACGTTTGGAGAGGAGAAGAGCCTGATACTTGCCCAAGTTTACCTTAACCCACCAGAAGCTCAGCCAAGATTTTGGTACTGTTAGGTGGTCTTGTAAACTGGAGTGTATTAAATGTGGTTGCCATGGCTAAGCGGATAAGGCAAATATGGCAAATTGTGTGTTGGAGTGTTGTCGGTATGTCGTTGATGTAGATGTTGAATAATATGGGTAAAATAATTTAGCACTGAGGGACTTCGACCCACATAGTTCACAGTGTAAATTGAGTTTGGTCAACATCAACCCGAAACTAGCTGTGGATAGGTATGAGCTAGCCCGTCTGAAAAGACATAGTATCGTAGTTTCACTATGAGCCTGCTGTACCAGACCAGGTCAAAGAACTTTTCTATGTTTAAAAATACAAGAAATTGTGTTTACTCAATAGGCTTAAGTCGTTTCGTATATCGAGAAGCTTTTGTTTGTGAAGGCTAAGTAATAATGACAGAATAATAAAACTTCGTAATAATGAAATTATTTTAGAGTACTTTCTGTTTTGGAGAAGATTACACAAAACAGTCGCTCTATGTGTTTTTTAATTGATTACTGATAGGTATACAGTTAGGTGGGAGCAATAGGATTAAGATGAAAGAGTGGAGCTCCGGCAAAATGTCCTTCAGGAGCCAACAAACCACATGAAACAAATGATTCTTAATTATGTCAAGCCTGAACATTAGTGGTATCATTTTATCACCTTCATTGTTTTATACAAAGTATCAGAAATAAATTTAGAACGGCCATTTGAAAAACATGACGAAAACTTATTTATACCAGCCAGACATGTAAAAATTTAGTCTTGCCTATTTTTTTTTTTTTTTTATTAACTTGGGAGCGGGTTTAAACTGCCCGAAGCACTGCTACCTTAAGGTATATTGTACCTACCTCCCAGATCTAGTCAAATAGCCCCTTCCCTCTTACCAGGTTTAGGAGTTTCCTGACTAGTGTTTTACCTTCAGCATCCATCAGAGCTGTACTATCACCAAAGAGGTTGAAGCGCCTCTCGGCAAGTGCTTCACATCTATAAATGATGTGTGTGGCAGTCTCCAGTTCTTGCCCGCATAATCTGCACACTGATTCATCTTTGTAGATACCCATTTTATGCAGATGTTTCCTTAGTCCACAGTGTCCCGTGAGTAGACCTGTGGCTATCCTCAATTCCTACCTAGACAGATAGATGAGACTCTTCTGCAGCCCCAAGGAAGGTTTCCAAAGGGTTAGCTTACTGTGTCTCAACCCTTCAGCCCTGATCCAGTGCTCACAGTGTCTTTCAGCCATCCACCTTCGCACTGCAATCTTGACCATGGATTTGGAAATACCTACCGCCGCCTCCGGTCCAATCAGGGGAGTCAAAGACCCCTCTCTGGCCAGCTCATCTGCTGCTTCATTTCCAAATATTCCCCTGTGCCCTGGCACCCAACCTATCTTGATTTGATTGTAGCTTGCCAGGGCTTGTAGGTTATTTAGGCACTCCCTGACTATGGCCGAGGTGACCACATGTCCGTTTAGTGCCTTAATTGCTGCCTGACTGTCGGAGAAAATAGCAATCCGGGTCCCGTGTGTTCCCCTTCTCGCTCTCTCCCAGACAGGCATTTATAGCATATATTTCGGCCTGAAAGACAGAGGTATGCCTCCCCAAGGAAAAAACTAGTTTTACCCTTGGGTTTTTACAATACACCCCCGCTCCAGTGCCGAAATCCATCTTGGAGCCATCTGTGTACCAGATCTGAGTTAATGTCCCTGACCATTCCATCATAGTTTGGTGGGCCTGGTCAGGTGCAAACGTTCGAGTAATGTGGTCGCTGCCCATTTCTAAGACGGGTTCTTTGACCATGCACTCGATACTCATATGTCCCGAAACATCTGGGAGGTTAGCCCAGTTGTTCGAGTTGCGAAATCTCCATGCCGCCAGCCTCGCCTCTCCCCTAAGGACAAGCTCAAGGGTGGGGGGAGGTTAAGCATTACTTCCATTGCTGCACCAGGTGTAGTTGACATCGCTCCCATTGTGCACAGACAAGCCAATCTCTGGATAGAGCTCAGTTGAGCTCTTGTCTGTGCCTGGTTGGCCTTTGTCCATTACACCAGAGCTCCATAGGTAATCATAGGTCTTATCACCCTCAGATACATCCAGTGCATCATTGATGGCTTCAGTCCCCATTTCTTACCCACCATTCTTCTCACTGTCATCAGTGCCCTTTTGGCCCTGTTAACTGTCCTCTCAAGATGTGGGTTCCAGGTGAGTTTCCTGTCCAGAGTAACTCCCAGGTACTTCACCTCTCCCACAAACTCAAGGTATTCACCAAACAAGCGAGGCATCCTGGTCGTCAGATATTTTCGCTGTCTGGTGAAGTTAATAAGAGCAGTCTTTTTCGGATTTACCCTAAGGTTCTCCTTATTACACCACTCTTCAATCAGTCGTAGAGGATTTCTGATTACCTCAAGGACTGTATCAGGGAATCTGCCCAGGATCAGAACAACTATGTCGTCCGCATATCCCAGACAGAAGTATATCTGTTCATTCAGGAGTTCAATAAGGTTGTCAACCACTAGGCACCACAACAGTAGTTTTTGTTTAGATAGATAAAATTAAGAGTATTTTGTGGTTTTAAACATTAAAAACCACACATTAATGTGATACAACCTAAAAAAAATAATAAATAATACAAAAAAAGATCTATAATTTGTTTTTAATTGCCACTGGGGATAGTTTCATTGCAACAGAGTTTATAAAAGTTTGATAAAAATTGTGTTTAGAGAGTGTTTTGTGTTACTTATTACAAATTCAATACATTATATTTTATATGTGGTCCATATATTTGCAGATGTTATTATATAAAAACCATTTCATGCATGTAAAATTTATTAAAGAATGGAACAAATTTCTATATAAAAGAATTGTATTTAATTTATACTAAAAATTGTGTCTCCAAGTAATTTACAAGACACTAATTTATAAACAAAAATAGGATTTGGGTCTCTCCAAGTGCTTTTCTGCCGGATATCAATGTTGCTTTAGATGGAAGGGAAGATGTGTACTGATTAACCCATCTTAGAAAGAAACATTTAATACAACTTTTTTTATGCAGACGTCTAATCGCAGCAGCTTATATCCGATTTCAATCAGTACAAGGCACAAAGAAATCCCCAAACCCGGCCTCTAAGTACCATGGATTACAGGAATACGCCACGATTCCCAGCCGATAACTGTGGTTTAAATAGGCTTTAATAGTAGTATCCTTTCTTTCTTACTTTTAGTATTGCCTAAACATTTTAAAAAATCATTTATTACTTGAGAATAATTGCAGAGTAAATGAAACATTCGTATTAATTTATAAATACAATAAGATAAGATAATTTACAACTGCAATTCTTGTTTTAAAATCGATAAAACATACAAAAGAAATATTTTTTTTAATGTCAGTGGTAGTTCAATATTTCACTACTAGATGTTACTCGATTAAAGAGCTATCTCTGGAATAAATAAGGTACTAATAACAACGACACAAGGTATAGCCCTACAGTCGTAGCGTGCAAAGGCCAAGTAGTAGGATATTAAGACTACGTATTAATGAAGTAAAAGATATTCCTTTAGAGTAAATTCTGTTTTGGAGTTTATTACAAAAATCTAAATATTGTTATCAAATAAAAAGGTGGAAAAATATAGTTAGCTATGTTTTTATAAAACATACAACCAAGTTGAATTTTAAATAGCTGCTGTATAAAAGTTTCATGATTCAATAAGTTCAAATTATCATTTTTAACTATTTAATCATATCAGGGAAATATTGATAATTCTTTGATAAACATATCTTATCAAGATAAGAGATTTCTTACAGTATAAAACTTATGTAGTAGTGGTATAAAATTCCTTTTCATTTCTCTTGAGTGAATCGCTCAAACAACGTCCTCGTGTACGGGATCCGACCGGGGAGATGGCCTGGGCGTTACAAAGAGAACACAGCGACAAAGGCAAAAAAATAACAGCAAAATTCCAACGGGTGGGTTGTATATAACGTAACCCGCCACCAACGATCAACTGGACGCCATGTACATTGAAATTCGTTAAGTCGCGACGCTCATTTTGTGTTCAAGTCCATTATTTCACATGTGTTTGATAGAATTCGCTCGCGTTTTTTTAAAAATTTGGTTACTGATAGGCTTAAAGTTTGGGGGAGGTCGCAATAGGATTGAGTTGAAATGGGTGGAACCCTGGAAAAATCTTTCCCAGGCACCAGCAAACCTCGCTACATCCTTCCACTAAAATGATTCTTAGTTATGTCAAGCCTGAACATTAGTGGTATAATTTTATGGCCTTTATTGGTTTATGCAAAGCATCAGGAATAAATGTAGAATGGTCATTTGTAAAACATGGAGAAACCTATTTTTACCAACCAATTCTCATATGTTTCTCTATACATTAGCTAAATCTTTAGCTGACAGCATGGGCGGAGTTATCAGTTTTATTCTTGGGGGTATTAAAGGTACTCCCCCCCCCCAGAAAATAGAGAACATATAAAAGCTTCCACATTGAGCCATCATTTGCTTCCAAAAATCTACAATATAAGGTACATGATTTAATTTTTTTTAATTGGTAAGTTAGGGTATGGTATTCAATTATATGTTTATAAAAGAAGGTAAATTAGGGGCTTTTGCACATATTACTTTCCATAATTTAAATTTTTAAATATTTTCTTCTAATTTCCAAACCTATAAGTCCAAAAACGTGACTGATTTTGTTTCTATGAGAAACATAACCTTGAACACCAAACTTCATCTAAAACAATTCCTAAAATTTCATTTTGAACATCACTTGACTTATAGGATTGAAATAAAGTTCATATTTTTCTTTGAACTTAAAGTCATATTTCACAAAACACTACCATACAATCAAAATAACTACTGATACTGCTCAGAATACTGCTTGTCACCATAATTATTATTTTCATTTTGCTTTATGAGTTCATTGTAGGTTTTTTATTATAAAAAATAACACACATGACCAGAATGTTGGGGGGAGGGTAATGCTTTTCCTTGACCACCTGAACTCCACCTATGCTTGTCAGTTTCACTAATATATCGGTCAAATTTAATTAAATTTTTAAATAATTTTAAGCACTGCTCAATGTATTATGTTTTAGTTGAGAATTCAGTTCTCTGTCATTATAAAACACATTACAATCAATCGGATTTAAATCACACAATAACGGATTTCGAATCACAATGTAATTCTCTGTAAACATCAATAACAGTTTATGAATAACATCACAAGAAGTTTTGCGAAAGTTATTACTCATTATAAAAATAATTCAATGTAGAATTTGTTACATTCGTCGCAGTTCAGTTTGTATACTTGTGCTTGGTGCTGGTGCTCAAACTCCTGGTGCTCAAACTCCTGGTGCTTGTAGTTTATCTTTGTTGTTGGTGTTGTGTTGTATTTTGTATTGTAACTAGTTTTTAGCTTTGTATGCTATTTTGTATCCTATTTTTTGAAATTTGTGGGTTATTTTGTTTGTTGTTTTGTTTATGAATGGTAATGTGATGTATTTGTTTTCCCTGTCTGTAGTGTTAATTTTAGTGTTTTTTTGTATTTTCTACCATAGTTTGTCTATTATTGTGGTGTTGTATCCGTTTGTGTATGCTATTTTTTTTTTTTTAATTAACTTGGGAGCGGGTTTAAACTGCCCGAAGCACCGCTACCTTAGGTATATTGTACTTACCTCCCTGATCTAGTCAAAGAGCCCCTTCCCTCTTACCAGGTTTAGAAGTTTCCTGACTAGTGTTTTACCTTCAGCATCCTCTTCCAGAGCTGTGCTATCACCAAAGAGGTTGAAGCGCCTCTCGGCAAGTGCTTCACATCTATAAATGATGTGTGTGGTGGTCTCCAGTTCTTGCCCGCATAATCTGCACACTGGTTCATCTTTGAAGATACCCGTATTATGCAGATGTTTCCTTAGTCCACAGTGTCCCGTGAGTAGACCTGTGGCTATCCTCAATTCCTGCCTAGACAGATAGATGAGACTCTCCTGCAGCTCCAAGGAAGGTTTCCTAAGGGTTAGCTTACTGTGTCTCATTCCTTCAGCCCTGACCCAGTGCTCACAGTGTCTTTCAGCCATCCACCTTCGCACTGCAATCTTGACCATGGATTTGGAAATACCTACCGCCGGCTCCGGTCCAATTAGGGGAGTTGAAGACCCCTCTCTGGCCAGTGCATCTGCGGCTTCATTTCCAAATATTCCCCTATGCCCTGGCACCCAACCTATCTTGATTTGATTGTGCCGTGCATGGGCTTCTAGGTTATTTAGGCACTCCCTGACTATGGCCGAGGTGACCACATGTCCGTTTAGTGCCTTAATTGCTGCCTGACTGTCAGAGAAAATGGCAATCCGGGTCCTGTGTATTCCCCTTCTCGCTATCTCTCCCATACAGGCATTTATAGCATATATTTTGACCTGAAAGACAGAGGTATGCCTCCTCAAGGAAAAAACTAGTTTTACCCTTGGGTTTTTACAATACACCCCCGCTCCAGTGCCAAAGTCCATCTTGGAACCATCTGTGTACCAGATCTGAGCTCCCGATGTTACTGACCCTGACCATTCCATCATAGTTTGGTGGGCCTAGTCAGGTGCAAACGTCCGAGTAAGGTGGTCACTGCCCATCTCCAAGACAGGTTCTTTGACCACGCACTCGATACTCATATGTCCCGAAACATCTGGGAGATTAGCCCAGTTGTTCGAGTATGCAATTTCCATGCTGGGGTTTGGTGCTCTTGGTTGATTGCTTCCCACCTGTTGCACCTCACCCATCACAACATCCAAGCCCTGGACTTTAACATGCTCGGCTCGGTTTTGGTCTCTCCTGCGTTGTGTGCTCAGGATTATTGGCCCTCCCGCTGCTATCGCCTGATCTCTTCGGAGCCGCCTTCTGGCCGCTCCACTCATACGCTTTCTCCGTAGAGAAAGTGTGCTCAACTCTACAACCATTTCACTGGTTTCTGCAGTCGGCAGCCTGGTAGCCGCACCCGCACCCCCAGTGGTGGTTGCCATTGACACATCTGCTACAGACTCACGGTTTGCCGTCTCATTGGCTCCCGCTGTCTGTGCAGACTCAACATCAATTTGTGTACTTACTTGGTCCATTAGCTTCCCAAGTATGGGGGAAAGAACGGTCAACCAGAGCAGAACCCCCACTGCCCTGGCAAGACAACATACAATGAGGTTTTGTCTGGTTCCTCAAGGAGATCGTGTGCTACTGCATTTTATACCCTGCAGCCATTCATCCATCGACACGATGCCTTCCACCTTGGATTGGGTATTCAGTCACTGACCTTGAAGCACACCCCAAGTTCAGGACATTATTAACTGTTGCTCATGGAGCGAACAGCCTGCTTTACTCTCTTTTGTTACAACTGTGTCGTTAGGGTAGTTTCCTGCCCATACTCCACAGCCACATTGCCCTTGGTTCACCTGGGAGGTGAGAGTAGCATTGTGAGGACTTAATTCCCAACTACCCCAGTCCCCAGTCAGAGCAGTTATTTCTACCACACCCAACCGGTTGACTGACGAGGAGGGATAATTCCTCACCTTTGAACCATTGCCTTGGTCCGGGCCTGCTTATTCAGAAACCTTCCGGAATCCTTATTCACAAGTAACCTATATATCTATAGGCCGTTCCACTATCCGCCACCCGTGGACCCGCCCAGTTGCTAAGGCAAGCTATCTGGGTTTATGTTTTGAAAACCGTTTGAGATTAAAGGATGCCAAAAAATATGATAGTTTTCATAGTCTAAACCTGCTTTGAATTAACAAAATTTTAGCAATTTGCTAAGTTGGTGTGATAAAATAGTTGTGTTGATATGACATGGAATAAAAAAAAACAAGGCTACTGTGTTACTATTTGAAATGACTAGCATGTAGGTTGTCTATGTTCTATCAGTTGCTATGTCACCAAAACGTTCTATATAATGGAAAGAAATAGAAGTTAAATTATTAATCACTTAAACAATAGTTAATGACTATCTGAACTTTAAATTTTGTAAATTTGTTAAAACTTACTGAGACAGAACGTTTTCGATCGCTATGTGCCGATCTTCATCAGTGTCTTCTGCTTGGAGTTGTCGGGTCAAGCGGTGATGGTTTTAAAGGTAGATGTTCGATAGTATCAAAGAGTATGTGTGATTTGTATTGTGTTTGTTCGTTTAATATGTTTGTACTTTGTGTTTTTGTGTGTCTGTAAATTTCATATTGTTCTAGTGTGTTGAGATGTGGTCCTTTTTTGTTGATGTGTAGGATTTCTAGGTTATGGTAAATGTCTGTGTATTTGTGTCCTGTTTCTTTTATGTGATTGTAAAATGTTGAGTTGGTGTTCTGTTTGTGTTCCTCGACTGTTTGTTTAAAGCTGCGACCTGTTTGTCCAATGTAGAATTTGTTAAGTTCGTTGCAGTTTAGTTTGTATACGCCTGGTGCTTGTAGTTTATCTTTTTTGTTGGTGTTGTCTTGTATTTTGTATTGTAACTTGCTATTAGTTTTGTATGCTATTTTGTATCTATTTTTTGAAATTTGCTGGCTATTTTATTTTTTGATTTGTTTATGTATGGTAATGTGATGTATTTGTTTTCCCTGCCTGTAGTGTTAGTTTTAGTGTTTTTTTGTATTTTGTACCATAGTTTGTTTCTTATTGTAGTGTTGTATCCATTTGTGTATGCTAAATATTTAATTGTGTCTAGTTCTTTGTTTATGTTTTCTGTGGTCATTCTGGGGACTTCTTTAAGTCTATGGAGCATGGATCTGAAGGCAGCGTGTTTGTGTTGGATAGGATGGTTTGAGGTGTTGTGGATAAGTGTGATTAAACTAATTTATTTTATTTTATCATGAATATATTTTTCTTTCTTACAAAAATAGTTTTTATTCTGCCCCTTGCATCTCCTAGTATGGTGCTCACTAGGTTTGGGCCTAGTGGACCTAGTGGTAAATCCAGGCCTGGATATCAAGCGATAATTTAGAAAGTTCTGCTCAATACATTTTCAAAATTTAGGTAATGTTGCAATTTTTGTTTGCAACAGGCAAATGTATAGAAGGTAATGTTAAAACATTTTCTATGTAAATAAAACTAACCATTTAGGTTAAAACATTAAAAAAAATAAATAAATAGAGGTTTTACAAAATAAAAATATTATAAACTATCCCTCAGTTTCATGTTTATCTGTAAATTTAACCATTTTGAATGAAGTGGACTATGTTTCATAAAAACAGAAATAAAGTGTTAGAAAAATTAAAGTTATGAGGTTTCAACTTATGATAATTATGTATTGGTGTAGTAACTAAATAAAATGTTGTATTATAATTATTAAAATATAGTATTATTATAAAACATTTATATTTACTGCAACATTTAGTTATAAAATCATATTCTTTCAAAATTTTCAAGAACAGAGATATATTTGTGTGACATAAGAACAAAAAATAATAAATAAGAAAAAAAGAAATGGATATAAAGTTAATAAAAATTATTGTGGCCAGAGTCGTTTACAATAAATATTATATATATATATATATATATATTTGTTGATTCCATCTTCACGTGAGCTACTAGTTATCACTAAACACTTGTAAATGTTTATAAACATGCCTATAGTAGCACTTATATTTGTTGAGGACGACCGTTTCGGGAGATGTGTCCCATTGTCAACTCAGACCGTAACTGATCTCAAGGTTTACGTAGGTTAGGGGGTTAAAGTGGGGGTGGGATATTATGGTGGTGTGGGTGTATTTTGTGAGTATTAGGAGTTATGATGTCAAAAGTGCATGTGAGTTGTAATGTAATTGTGAATTGAGTATGTGTGTAGGGTGTAGTTTAAAGTG
>JBAIZL010000002.1:138578739-138693739 GCA_036971475.1 Prosapia bicincta
GCCCGTACTCTCGAACCATCTCGTTAACGCGTCCACCCTCGGTCAACCCTTAGCCAATCGCGAAGCTGCTCGATGTGGCCTGGTCTGGACGCCGGATGCTCGTCATATCCTGTCGCCCTTCCAATTCGTCATTCATATTGTGGTAGAAAAAAATTCTTCAAATTCCTTAATTTCCTTTTAATGTTATTCTTCTCTTCATTTTTCTCTTCTCTTTTCTTACTGCGTCTGCTCGAATGTCGATGGTCTCTCTACCCTGATTTTGACTTTTCTGCCTCTTTCAAATTTATAAAACCCCTTGTCCCTGCTAATGGTTTTGTCTATATTATTTTTATTCTTCTTATTATTATTTATAAGTTTATTTATTCTTATGCCTAAGGGTAACACCCAGGCCTCATACCTATGAGTTCTATGAATTTAAATTATTTAAAATTTTTAAATTTAAACCTTCTATTGTGACGCTTAAATGTTAAATTTTACCCCATTAAAGTGTGTGTACATTCTATAAGCAGATATTATCTTATAAGTGTTTATATAGTGACACCAACAAATTTATTAGTGTAAAATATAACAATTTGTTTTAACAAAGAATTATAATTTTTGTATATAAAATAATTGTCTCAAAAAAAATTAGGTTGAGGGTCTCTCCAAGTGCTTCCCTGCCCCAATCTCGACATCGCTTTGGGGCAGATTTGACAGTACGTATTTAATAATTATTTGATGACAATTCTACCATTATTTTCACAGCCAATTCCCAGCGGATTTGCTAATGAAACGGTATTCCTGCATCAATCAGCACAGACATATTGAAATTCCCATACCGCTGGGATATTTCTGTAATCGCAGTAGCTTGGGTTATAGCAGGAGTTCCCAAACATTCTGATACCACGTTCGTTTTTTGAAATGAAACCCTCCCACGTCCCCTCCACTATATATGTATTAGAAACAATTTATTTATTTATACATACTTTCACAAGAAACATGATATAACATTTCAAGTTTTAATTTGCAAAGTAAATTTCAAGGCGGTTAGTTTAGTTCCACGTTTTGAACCTACTAGCTCTCCACGTTTTGTGGTTATTTTCATAGATATTTTGGTACTGCGTAAGTTTTTTGGTTGAGTAAATTTAGTTCCACGTTTTGAACCTACTAGCTCTCCACGTTTTGTGGTTATTTTCATAGATATTTTGGTACTGCGTAAGTTTTTTGGTTGAGTAAATTTAGTTCCACGTTTTGAACCTACTAGCTCTCCACGTTTTGTGGTTATTTTCATAGATATTTTGGTACTGCGTAAGTTTTTTGGTTGAGTAAATTTAGTTCCACGTTTTGAACCTACTAGCTCTCCACGTTTTGTGGTTATTTTCATAGATATTTTGGTACTGCGTAAGTTTTTTGGTTGAGTAAATTTAGTTCCACGTTTTGAACCTACTAGCTCTCCACGTTTTGTGGTTATTTTCATAGATATTTTGGTACTGCGTAAGTTTTTTGGTTGAGTAAATTTAGTTCCACGTTTTGAACCTACTAGCTCTCCACGTTTTGTGGTTATTTTCATAGATATTTTGGTACTGCGTAAGTTTTTTGGTTGAGTAAATTTAGTTCCACGTTTTGAACCTACTAGCTCTCCACGTTTTGTGGTTATTTTCATAGATATTTTGGTACTGCGTAAGTTTTTTGGTTGAGTAAATTTAGTTCCACGTTTTGAACCTACTAGCTCTCCACGTTTTGTGGTTATTTTCATAGATATTTTGGTACTGCGTAAGTTTTTTGGTTGAGTACAACTGTATATATTTACATCGAAATGAAAAGATTTCTTATAGAAACAACAATCATAAATGGCCAAGAATGGCCGCAGTCTGTAATCTGTCTAGCCGTCCTGGCCATTGACAAACTAAAGGCATCTTGACACTAAACATGGAAATATTGCAAACAGACCTAGAGAGTTTTTTTAACGAAAACTTAATGGTGTTAAATCTACAAAAAATGCTTTTTCCAACATCACAAGGCATTGTTGGCATCTTATCAGGTTTCTCACAGAATCACTCATAAGAAAAAACCGTACGCTATTGGAGAAGACTTGAAATTACCAACAGCAATTGATATGGTTTCAACTATGTATGGAGAATCCATGGGTCAGAAGATCAGAACGGGATTGTACTCTCTGGAGGCTTTGGGGGTTATGAAATGAATATCACTAGCAAAGCGGTGGTTCGTGTAGATACCCTTGGATTCTTTTTGAAATTAGAAATGACCAGCTTTAAAGCTTTTTAGCCGTAATTAAAAAGTGACATCATGGCTGATCCCAAATATTTACCTTTACATATTTTTAATTAGGCTAAAATGTTAAAAAAATATGTAGGTTATAATAATAGAGGTAATAAATTAATAAAATCAAAATATTTGTACAGCAAACGAAAAAATTGTAATTTTATTCTATGTGAAAGTGCAATAAAATAAACTAAAAACTTTTACTTCCAAAACATTACTACAAGACCTTCAATTTAATGTTTAAACCATTCAACATTTAACTGCATTCATATTACTTAATAAAAAATATATAGACCTATATTGGAAATTAATATTTCAGTTACTATTCTGTCAAACCGGGACAAATACTCGTCCTCCGGAGGATAGTGGGAACAATGGGACACATGTCTGGGACCTCTGGTCCCCTTAGGTACAGTGTTCAAAGTCAAATGTCCACCGAACATCACGCAACAAATTGAATCCATTATTATTAATTTGGTTTTCTCTATTAATTAACAAACATATACTAAATGATCTCGCTCATTACCGTTGAGAAGCCATTAAAGTAGGGAAAATGTTTTCATTTTCATTTAGAAACCATTTATTAATGAATTTAATTGGCTTTATGTAAGCCGCAACGCACGCGCTACTTGCACAAGCTCTATCTAACCTAGAATCAGGAGTAACGAGTTGCAAGCCGATGAAGGCTCCATAGCCCTACATTTTACGCTTCTGTTTTCAGATTTTACACATTAAATGTTTCGTTATGGCATTTATGAAATAAATGCATTAGATCTTTAGTCTTGGTTAGCGATGGGCCGATTCCGATTCTCGATTCCAGGAATCGTCGATTCTAGGTGGTATCGAGGAATCGTCGATACTCGATTCTTCATCATAAAAGTGTCGATTCCGATTCCTATTTTGTTAACTATTATAATATGCGTGTGGAGCAATTTATTACCAAACAAAATTTATTACCAAAATTTATTATATTTGTGTGGAAAAATAATTATTTACCAACTATGTCTTATTTATGTATCAGTTGATTTGAATGAATTAAATGATTATAGTAAACGAAAATATTATTATTTATGAAGCAACAGCAATCAAGATCGTAACCATTTCTGGTCGTTTGACATCGCTCGTCTCTCTCTCTCTCTCTCTCTCTCTCTCTCTCTCTCTCTCTCTCACTAAATGTCAGAACAAAACACAAAAAAGTACAGTAAAAACTCGATTAACCGTCACCGTCGGAACCGTGGCCATGACGGTTGAGCGAATAGACGGATAACAGATACACTGTATTATTCCTCCGAAACTTAACCTTAATAAATTATATTATAGACAGATATCACTCTTACGGTTGAAGGTTTTGTGTAGCCTATTACATTAAAACAGAACTTTTAAAAGGTTTTGCCATTTAACTTGAAAGAATCGAGAATCGACTAAAGAATCGAGAATCGAAAGGAAAATTTTAGAATCGGAATCGGAATCGAAAATTTTAGGAATCGGCCCATCCCTAGTCTTGGTGTTAGCTTCGAAAATTTTTAAAAATAACTAATCTTTTATTTATTTTAAAACATATTTCCCAAAAGTTTTTTTTTTGTTATATCATTTAGAAAATAATATTAATATAGACCATGCATTTGGCTCTGATGATAGTTATATAGACAAATCGAGGAGGTAACCTCCAACAAAAAAGAAATGCATATTGTTGGAGCAGTGGTAAATAAAAATGGGGCAGTGATCAAAATAAACGAAAAGTATTTAATTAATGTTAACACTGACCACTTATTATCATTTTTTAACGTACAACTTTTCTACATTTGTAAATTATTCATATTATAATGCAACTTTATTTTCTCTAAGAAAATATTTGGGCTGTTAGTTACGTAAAGTGCTGATTCTTATAAATATATGAAGTTATAGTTACGTATGATTTTACTGAAGACAATTAGAATGAAAATTCAGTAAAGAAGAGAAATCAGGGTAATTGTATCTTTGTAGGGGGTTTGGACAGAGATAAAATTTACTTCCAACATCCCCTGCCATAAAATTTTTTTAATCTGGTACAAAAATTACCTTAAATTCACCAGTTTTGCAAAATTTCATAATAATTTCAGACTCTGATAAGGATATTCAATTATTATAGTATCCAGATTATTTTCTTATAAAACTAATTGACAGTAACCTTACTGGCGTTACTTACTGCCGTTTTGGGGGAGGGGGGGTATTCCCTCCGGGATGCAAATACCGCTACTGAACAAGTTTCATCTGAATACTTGTAGGGGCAAGAAATATTTAAGGTTTAAAGAAAATGTATACTTATCAGCCAGTGTTTAAGAAGCAGTTTCATATAATGTTTTAAAAATTGTCTAATATGAAAAATCCTTTCAATGCACTGGTGTATTCCCATCAGTTACACCATAAATAAATATTAGACATAAGACTTCCAATATACTGAAACATCTGTCGGCAAATACATATTCATTATGATCTCTTTTCTGATTTATTTAGTGGAATCTTTCTTTTATAAACAGTTTCCCCAATAAAGGGTTCAAAAACCAAAGTATATAATAATTTTTTTTTAAAACTCTAATATTATTATTTATTTTTAAAGAAACAGTTTTAAAACTAAAAAACTAAAACTAATAATGATTAGTAAAGAAGATATTGAGAGTTTAATAGAGACCGTGGTATATACAGATTGAGCCTGAGGGGCCTATTTGTATTACTTCTATCTCAAAAACCTGTGCCCAATAAATTATGTTATTATTTACACCCACACAATATATATATATATATATATATATATATATATATATATATATATATATATATATATATATATATATTAAAACAACATAGGTTATTCAAATACAAGAATATTTATTAATTTATATTCAAAGCTTTTCGTTGGTAAACAGTACCAACATCATCAGGAATGATTCCTGATGATGTTGGTACTGTTTACCAACGAAAAGTTTTGAATATAAATTAATAAATATTCTTGTATTTGAATAACCTATGTTGTTTTAAATTATTAAACAAGAAAACGTATTATATATATATATATATATATATATATATATATATATATATATATAAATATATATAAATATATGAAGTTGTAAATAGCTTCATAAAGTCAGTCCAGAGGAAAAATAATGGACAAAGTAAAATATGTGAAATATATATAAAGAACTAAGTCAAAATACAAATACAAGAATTATAATTGAATTGGCGATATATATATATGAAGTTGTGAAAAACGTCATAAAGTCAGTGCAAAGGAAAAATAATGGACAACGTGAAATATGTGAAATATATATATATATATATATATATATATATATATATATTTAACTTTGCAACACTGTTTTCTTGTATTCACTTACCACTTTCACTATATGTACTTGTAAAATTCTTGTTCAAGTACATATAGTGAAAGTGATATATATATATATATATATATATATATATATATATATATATATATATATATATATATAGAGAGAGAGAGAGAGAGAGAGAGAGAGAGAGAGAGAGAGAGAGGGTAATATTATCCAAGTAAAAAGTCGGCTTCATAAAAAATTTCATATATTTTTAAAAATTATTATTTTTATAAATTATTTAATAAAAATAATATTAATAATTATGTGAACGATAATCCAAAAATTCCAATAATGAATGGACTTATTAAATTACACAAAATTGAGAAACAAATTAGACCATTAGTAAATTTTATAAATGTCCCTTCTTATAAAATATCTAAAATCATAACATCTATTCTTAAAGATAAAATGAAACTAAATAATAATCATGCCATAAGTAATTCTATTAACCTTATTGAAAAAATTAAAAATAATTAATATTGATAATAAAACAAAATTAATATCATTAGATATAAAAAATATGTAAACAAATATTCCTATAAAAGAGACTCTTAATATTATAAAATCTAGATTAGAGCAAAATGAAAAAGATAGAAAATTAATACTAGAAATTATAAATACATTAAAAATAATATTAAATCAAAATTATTTTTCATATAATAATAAAATTTACAAACAGGAAGATGGTCTTGCCATGGGTTCTCCCTTATCGAATATAATATCTGAAATATTTTTACAATGTATAGATGATAAAATAAATAAAATTATACAGACATTTGATAAAAACGGTTATTGGTTTAGATATGTAGATGATGGTTTGTATGTATCTAATAATAATGGTATAAACTTAATAACGATTTTAGATAAAATATATGGGATAAATAAAAATATTAATTTTACTTATGAAATGGAGAAAAATAATAAGATCAACTTTCTAGATATAACAATTATAAGACATAATAATGAATTTGAATTTAACATATATCGTAAACCGACACAAACTAACCAAATTATACCTAATAATTCTAACCATCCGTATAATCAAAAAATTGCTGCATTATACAATTTATTATATAGATTACATAAAATACCTATGAATAATGAAAACAAAATAAGAGAGAAAAACATTTATCTATCAAATTGCAATTGAGAATGGTTATAAAAAGAAAACTGTTGATAAACTTAATTATAATATTTTAAAGAAACAAAATAATAATCTAATTTACAAAAATAATGATGAAAATGTCATATGGACTTCATTTACATTTTTTGGTAATGAAATAAAAAATATCACAAAATTGTTTAAAGGTAGCAACATAAAATTCTCACATAATACTAATAATAAATTAATAAATATAATGAATAATAATAATATTATTAATATGTATGAAAAAACGGTGTATATAAATTAGAATGTGATTATTGTAATAAAGTTTATATAGGACAAACTAAGAAAAAACTTAAAGATAGATATAAAGAGCATTTTAATGCATATAAAAAGCCAGAAATTTATAAATAAAATTTTGCTAGTCATTGTATTAATAATAATCACATATTTCCTAATATAGATAATATGATACTTGTAAAAGAAATTAACAAAGGCCTGAGAATGAATATTTATGAAGCTTTAGAAATACATAAATATAATACTAATAATGAGTTGATAAATGAACAAATACAAGTAAAATCTAAATTTGATGCTATATTCAGTGTTTGTAATGTTAGGGCAGCAAAATAAAAAAATTTTAACAACATTGTAATTGATTTGGCATAGCTATTTATTTGATCTAATTTGCACATATGTTAATTTTAATTGTTTAATATTCCTGATGATGTTGGTACTGTTAGCCAACGAAAAGCTTTGAATTGTAAATTCAATTATTACTCTTGTATTTGTATTTTGACTTAGTTCTTTATATATATATATATATATATATATATATATATATATATATATATATATATATATATATATATATATATATATATATAAAATATGTTTTCTTATATAATTCAAAAACAACTAAGTATATTCAAATACAAGAATTATTTATTAATATAAATAATTCTTGTATTTGATTATTCTCATATATATATATATATATATATATATATATATATATATATATATATATGGAAACTGAACCTCGCTCTTCTACTGTTGTTGGGTTCATCTCGTCAATGCTAGTTGAGATTCTAGCGAAACGACGAAACTGCGATTTTATGCAATGCAGAATGAACGGATGTACTCCAGATAATAACTATTCATCATATTTTCCATACGTAAAAGAATACGTATCAGCATATATACATCTGCGCTTTGAAATTCGATATAGTCAACTCTCTATCGGGGGCATGTGGACGACATACCTGCAAAGTTAACGGGCCGTCGCGTCGGAGCTGTATTGTCGAAGCCTGCCATGCGCACATCTTATTTGTTGCGTGCTTGCGAATTATTTTGATAAAACCTTATCAACGAACGCGATGTATGTGAGTCGAAGCGTACTAGAAAGTAAAGGCGGCAGTGCATTCGTTAGCCGACTACGGAGCAGTGACTAGTGTGTGTGTCGGCGGCCGGCCTGATGGGTGTTAAAGCTCTTTGCGGATTAAAGAAGAAACGAAGAAAGCAAGGTGAGTTTTGCTTCATCATCACCTTAAACACGTGATTTTAAACAAGTGATTTTATACGCGACTTGAAAATATAACCTTATTATGCCAAGAATTTTATTTACACAAGTCGATTTAACAAGTTAATAAAAAAAATGCAACACAAAACTATAGTTTCAAATTAGCTAGTATTTTTTCTATACAAATTTATGTATATTAATTAACTGAAACTTAATTTATTATTTCAATTACTCGTTCTAGAACGATGTGTAGTATATAAATGGTGTTCAATTAATTACTTTGCCGTCTAATCTATAAAGGTTATCGTATGCTCATTAGTTGTGCTGTGAAAGTAGATAATTGTAACGTAGACAGTGTGTTAAAATGGCTGTGCGAAAGTTGGCGAATCCTACGGAGGGTTAAAATAGCGACAATCAAGGCTACATAGTACTTTGCCCAGTCGTGTGTAGGGCCGAGTGTTTCAAGTAAACCTACTCTATCGGGGCCAAGAGAGATGCAGTAAATCTAGAATCCCATATAGGGACAGGGATCGGGAGGAATAGATCGAATATAGGTAGGACTATGGGAAGGAACTGAGCTTTTCTGGTACCTAGAGTACATCAGGGGTAAGAGAGATGGCTACCCTCTAAGATCCCTTGTCTCTACCCTTATCCCTACCCAATGTACACCTACTCTCGCGAGTCTAAAAAGTGTATACAATCTACCATCCCATGCCTCGAACGGGAAGGGCGCTTACTTAATGTACACCTACTCTCGCCGAGGCCAAAAGAAGTGTCTACCCTGTACAATTCCATGTCTCGAAAGGGAAAGGTAGCTCACCTATTTTACACTTACTATCGCCGAGGCCAAAACAAGTGTCTACCCTGTACAATCCCATTTCTTGAACGGGAAAGGTAGCTCACCTATTTTACACTTACTATCGCCGAGGCCAAAACAAGTGTCTACCCTGTACAATCCCATTTCTTGAACGGGAAAGGTAGCTCACCTATTTTACACTTACTATCGCCGAGGCCAAAACAAGTGTCTACCCTGTACAATCCCATTTCTTGAACGGGAAAGGTAGCTCCCCTATTGTACACTTACTATTGCCGAGACCAAGACAAGTGTCTACCCTGTACAATCCCATGTCTTAAACGGGAAAGGTAGCTCATCTATTGTACACCTACTCTCACCGAGGCCAAACAAGTGTCTACCCTGTACAATCCCCATGTCTTGAACGGGAAAGATAGCTCACCTATTGTACACTTACTATCGCCGAGACCAAGACAAGTGTCTACCCTGTACAATCCCATTCCTCGAACGGGAAAGGTAGCTTAACTAGTGTACACCTACTCTCACCGAGACCAAGACAAGTGTCTACCCTGTACAATCCCATGTTAAAACGGGAAAGGTAGCTCACCTATTGTACACTTACTATCGCCGAGACCAAGACAAGTGTCTACCCTCTACAATCCCATGTCCTGAGGAGGCACGTTCGCTTACCTAATGTATACCTACTCTCACCGAGGCCAAGAGAGGTGTCTACCCTCTACAATCCCGTGTCCTGAGAAGGCAAGTTCGCTTACCTAATGTATACCTACTCTCATCGAGGCCAAGAGAGTTGTCTACCCTCTACAATCCCGTGTCCTGAGGAGGCAAGTTCGCTTACCTAATGTATATCTACTCTCACCGAGGCCAAGAGAGGTGTCTACTCTCTACAATCCCGTGTCCTGAGGAGGCAAGTTCGCTTACCTAATGTATATCTACTCTCACCGAGGCCAAGTGAGATTTCTACCCTCTACAATCCCGTGTCCTGAGGAGGCAAGTTCGCTTACCTAGTGTACTCCTACTCTCACCGAAGTCAAGAGAGGTGTCTACCCTCTACAATCCCGTGTCCTGAGGAGGCAAGTTCGCTTACCTAATGTATACCTACTCTCACCGAGGCCAAGAGAGGTGTCTACTCTCTACAATCCCGTGTCCTGAGGAGGCAAGTTCGCTTACCTAATGTATACCTACTCTCACCGAAGCCAAGAGAGGTGTCTACCCTCTACAATCCCGTGTCCTGAGGAGGCAAGTTCGCTTACCTAATGTATATCTACTCTCACCGAGGCCAAGAGAGGTGTCTACCCTCTACAATCCCGTGTCCTGAGGAGGCAAGTTCGCTTACCTAATGTATATCTACTCTCACCGAAGCCAAGAGAGGTGTCTACCCTCTACAATCCCGTGTCCTGAGGAGGCAAGTTCGCTTACCTAGTGTACACCTACTCTCACCGAAGCCAAGAGAGGTGTCTACTCTCTACAATCCCGTGTCCTGAGGAGGCAAGTTCGATTACCTAGTGTACACCTACTCTCACCGAAGCCAAGAGAGGTGTCTACCCTCTACAATCCCGTGTCCTGAGGAGGCAAGTTCGCTTACCTAATGTATATCTACTCTCACCGAGGCCAAGAGAGTTGTCTACCCTCTACAATCCCGTGTCCTGAGGAGGCAAGTTCGCTTACCTAATGTATACCTACTCTCACCGAGGCCAAGAGAGGTGTCTACTCTCTACAATCCCGTGTCCTGAGGAGGCAAGTTCGCTTACCTAATGTATACCTACTCTCACCGAAGCCAAGAGAGGTGTCTACCCTCTACAATCCCGTGTCCTGAGGAGGCAAGTTCGATTACCTAGTGTACACCTACTCTCACCGAAGCCAAGAGAGGTGTCTACCCTCTACAATCCCGTGTCCTGAGGAGGCAAGTTCGCTTACCTAATGTATACCTACTCTCACCGAAGCCAAGAGAGGTGTCTACCCTCTACAATCCCGTGTCCTGAGGAGGCAAGTTCGCTTACCTAATGTATATCTACTCTCACCGAAGCCAAGAGAGGTGTCTACCCTCTACAATCCCGTGTCCTGAGGAGGCAAGTTCGCTTACCTAATGTATACCTACTCTCACCGAGGCCAAGAGAGGTGTCTACTCTCTACAATCCCGTGTCCTGAGGAGGCAAGTTCGCTTACCTAATGTATACCTACTCTCACCGAAGCCAAGAGAGGTGTCTACCCTCTACAATCCCGTGTCCTGAGGAGGCAAGTTCGATTACCTAGTGTATACCTACTCTCACCGAGGCCAAGAGAGGTGTCTACTCTCTACAATCCCGTGTCCTGAGGAGGCAAGTTCGCTTACCTAATGTATACCTACTCTCACCGAAGCCAAGAGAGGTGTCTACCCTCTACAATCCCGTGTCCTGAGGAGGCAAGTTCGATTACCTAGTGTACACCTACTCTCGTACGTTACCAGAGAAAGAACAACAATTCTTTTTTTTAACCAAATGCGATATATTCAAGTTACTGGTATTGCTTTTTATTACAAATTTGGTTTTTTTTATTCTTGATATCATGTTAGGTTACTTTAAATTTCGAGTAGAAATAAAAAATTTTGCATTTGAGAATAAGGAGGTCTAGATTGGAATTAGGGAAAGAAATCCTTCTCTGTAAAGCCGTATCACCATGCGGTTAATAATCTATAAACAAGAGATTTAATCGAATATTATACAAAACTGAAATATCTATGAGCTCAATTCACTTATGCAAAATAATAACAGACTGTAATCCTTAACAATTATCTTTGACGTCGTTTATACTTTATCACATTCCTCTTACACAATGCATGATAACAAATTAGTCGTTATGTTTTTCTTCGTTTATGAGTCTAATCTTGTACATACGCAGTCCGTACCTATTACACGCGTGATGTGAAATACGAAAATAGGTTGTATACAAATGTTTTGAAAATTTCTTTCAAATTGGTGACGGGGCCAAACTTTACAATAGCGTCAGCGTTACACACTATGCTGGTAAATTACAAGAACACTGGCTTAAGAAAGAACTCCATTATTAAATAAACCCTTAGTAATAAAGATGAAACCCGGTAGGAAGCGAAATTCTCTTTCTAACAACTGAAAGTATTCATAATGCCGTTTAACCTTACAACTGATGGTCAGAACAATGCCAACTGCTACGGCCATTCTGAGTATTCTGTAGAAGTATGTAACGACTACTAATTCGAAATGTCTGTTAAAATGAGAATAGTTCTATGTAAACGTTTCTTATGTTAATGTTAAATAGTGCACTCGAAGGAATAACATTAGTTACCTACTTGTGCTACTCTATTCATTATTCTGTTCAAATAAAATATATAGTTGCGTGCTTTTGTTTAGGTTAGGTTATATATTCTCCGATAACCAACTTTCCAGATTTAATTAAATTGTGAAAAACTTACATTAAACTTGTTAATTTTAATGTTGATTGTTGTAATCATCTTAATTTCACTGATAAAATCATAAAATTTTATTTAAAGAGCTAAATGAAAACTATTTACTTGCTTTATGGACGTCGTTTCAGCTTGTTTGACGACTATTTCGAAACGTGTCTGCATATTAGGTTGATAATTTTCACTTAGTTCTTTAATTATTTTACTTATTATTAACTTTTTTATTTAATCTTAAATATAAAGCTTCGAGCCTAAGAGCTTTCAATATCTCATATTTTTGTATAAATAAAGCTATAATAAATGTAAATAGCATAATATATTTAATTCAAATGACATAAGGTACAGTGCGTGACAAATAGTATAGCATATGGTGAATCAAGATACAACATACTGCTGTACCTTGAGTCAACATGTCAAATTTTATTAAATTTTAAAACAGTAACTTCAAAATATCATTAGTAAAATGAAAACTATATAAATAGAGATCTAAATAAATGTATAAACATTCGATTAATAACTTCGTAGTTACTGTTTGGAACCCATTGTACAAACATTTATTGCTAAAGAGTGACACGAAGTGCTACACTTTCCCCTATATAGTTGTTTTCATTATAAAATAAATAATAATACGGTGACAAAATTTTTTGAACATATCTTTGTATAAACTCCTTCGGTTTCATTTGAATAGAAAAGAAGAAAATGTCTCTTTCACTATAATTGTTTAAATCGTAAGACGTAGATAGAACTGTTGAATATATGAAATGTTCACTGATTACTGGGATAAAACAACGTTAGGTATATATATATATATATATATAAGAATCTTACTTGGTATTTATGCGAGCTAACTTTCAATGGCTGGTCGTGCCGTCATCCTCGGGCATCCTCGGGCACACTGTTGAATAACTACAAATATATATATATATATATATATATATATATATATATTTAAGATCAAATAATATACACAAATACAGGAATATATTCCTGTACTTGTGTATATTATTTGATCTTAAAAATATTCTAACAGGAAAACACATTTGATATTCTATATATATATATATATATATATATATATATATATAGAAGAATCTTACTTGGTATTTATGCGAGCTAACTTTCAATGGCTGGTCGTGCCGTCATCCTCGGGCATCCATATATATATATATATATATATATATATATAAGAATCTTACTTGGTATTTATGCGAGCTAACTTTCAATGGCTGGTCGTGCCGTCATCCTCGGGCATCCTCGGGCACACTGTTGAATAACTACAAATATATATATATATATATATATATATATATATATATATATATATATATTTAAGATCAAATAATATACACAAATACAGGAATATATTCCTGTACTTGTGTATATTATTTGATCTTAAAAATATTCTAACAGGAAAACACATTTGATATTCTATATATATATATATATATATATATATATATATATATATATATATATATATATATATATATATATATATATATATAGAAGAATCTTACTTGGTATTTATGCGAGCTAACTTTCAATGGCTGGTCGTGCCGTCATCCTCGGGCATCCTCGGGCATACTGTTGCATAACTACAAATATATATATATATATATATATAAGAATCTTACTTGGTATTTATGCGAGCTAACTTTCAATGGCTGGTCGTGCCGTCATCCTCGGGCATCCTCGGGCACACTGTTGAATAACTACAAATATATATATATATATATATATATATATATATATATATATATATTTAAGATCAAATAATATACACAAATACAGGAATATATTCCTGTATTTGTGTATATTATTTGATCTTAAAAATATTCTAACAGGAAAACACATTTGATATTCTATATATATATATATATATATATATATATATATATATATATATATATATATATATATATATATATATATATATATATATATATATATATATATATATATATAGAAGAATCTTACTTGGTATTTATGCGAGCTAACTTTCAATGGCTGGTCGTGCCGTCATCCTCGGGCATCCTCGGGCATACTGTTGCATAACTACAAATATATATATATATATATATATATATATATATATATAAGAATCTTACTTGGTATTTATGCGAGCTAACTTTCAATGGCTGGTCGTGCCGTCATCCTCGGGCACACTGTTGCATAACTACAAATATATATATATATATAGAAGAATCTTACTTGGTATTTATGCGAGCTAACTTTCAATGGCTGGTCGTGCCGTCATCCTCGGGCATCCTCGGGCACATTGTTGCATAACTACAAATATATATATATATATATATATATTAAATATGGTGATATGTTTTCTTGTATATATAGTTAATAAATTTAAAATATTTCAAACACAAGAATACTTTTAATGAATATATTTATTCAAAGTATTCTTGTGTTTGAAATATTTTAAATTTATTAAATATATATATATATATATATATATATATATATATATATATATATATATATATATATATATAGAAGAATCTTACTTGGTATTTATGCGAGCTAACTTTCAATGGCTGGTCGTGCCGTCATCCTCGGGCACACTGTTGCATAACTACAAATATATATATATACGATGAAAATTATAAGAAAACACCGCTGCTACATCAAGTCTGGCGTGTTTGTTTCGTAGAACAATTTATAATATGTAAAACCTGAATTCAGAAACTATAGTTATGAAAAATAGGAAATTGAGGTACTGTCGCCGGCACACGAGAGGAGCCCTGGCGTAGAAATGAGTCACGGTCGGTTTTCAGTTCTGCAAATTCGCTGTCGATGTATTCCTAACCTACAAATATAGACCTATCGGTACGGTAGTTTTTAGATGTTATAATTTAGTAAGTAATATAAGTATTTACAGGTAGGTAAAAAGTACTAGCTTTATTAAAAAACGCGTACAAAATAAATTATATACGATACCGTTTCTGCATTATAATTTTATGAAAATGTGACGTTTTGTGTTAGAAAATGTTTTTGGGAATGACTTTATTGTTTCGACCGGTCTTGGGTAAGGGTTCTTCTCGTGTGCCGGTGACAGTAGGCCTATTTGAAAGTTCCTTTCAAACTTCGTCCACTTTTAGACAGTTTGTCTCACGGATATAAACCTTGACTAGTGCATTTAGACGCTCCTCGTATGTTTTATTCCTCAAACATGACATCACCAATCAAAGCTAAGCACTCTAGACCCATCTTGGGACATTTTTACACAATTCACAGCTGTAAGGCAATCCCCTTCTCTGCACCTCTTTAAGTGGTGGAAAGGCAGTTAAAGAGTGTAGAATTTGAAAACCTATTGTAAATATAATGTTTCATTTTGTATGAAATTAATTTGACCAAAACTTCAAGTTTTCGTAAAGTCGGAGTATACTGAAACAACAACTCTTTATTTATACGAACAACAATACAAAAGACAGTGAAATAAAAATACTTGTAACCATTTTAACATAAACAAGAAGGAAAAATTCAATATGCAAAAAACAAGGAAGATATAAAATGTGTCAACTGTTGGTTGGGAATACGAGCGTTAGCTATGGTCATTGGGCTATAACATTAAAAAAATCCCTTAGTTACAACAAATTAAAAACAGTTACAAAATCTACATATTTCGCTAACACATAGTTTATGTGTTAAAACAAACTTTATAGTTTTAAAGATATCTTCATCGGTGTTTGAGGAACTAGTCCGAAAAAACGAGTCATTTTCGACTTTTGCTGATGCTTAATGTACATAAAGGGTATGTATCAAAGTATTTTGTTGTTTTCTGATCAGGATAAAACTAAAAATATTAAATTCATCGTAGTTTGTTTAAACAATATAACTTAAAACCTAGCATTTATGAACTGAGATAAAATCATTATGGCATGAGTATCTAGCAGCTAATGTAACACTACAGCTTGTATATCAGACTCGGCGTTTGAAAGTTCCTTATCTCGATTGCAATATAAACACGGGCTAAACTTAACAACTTGGCAAAATCAATAACAATGAGTCATTATTCCACTGTTGAAATCGTTAAACAGCTGATATTAAAACCCTAATCAGCTGATATTAAAACCCTAATCATCTGATTATAAAGCTACAGTAATAATTTGATTAAGGGAAGTTAGGTAAAACTTTCATTACTCCACTGCTATTTGCCGCAACACGATAAGATTGGTCTCAAAATGTTTATCTAAAAATAACCAATGTTTTACGATCCTTATATATTTTTAAATTTCATCATAATGGGTATCTAGCCATGTAGGCATTGTAGGGAACAAACTGGTTGATAAATTGGCGAAAACGGTTGCAGAAACTGAACAACCAACTGCCCCCATCATCCCTAAACTATGCAAAGAGCATCGATGGCAGCCTTGTCAACGCCCATACTCGGATTAAAATTTGCCAGATTTGGCCGAAAATATGTGGGAGCCTCTAGACACAGAACCTCACACTCACATTCACTGTTTATAGTTTTAAAAATATCTTCAACGGTGTTTGAAGAACTAGTCCGAAAAAACGAGTCATTTTCGACTTTTGCGAAATAAGAAGTTCCTTCATTTTTTCTAAATGTCGATGAAAGATCGGTTTTTCTGTTATATACATAGATTGTAACAGTTTTTAACGTAGAATTACGGGGTGTCAAGAGTTTTTCAAAATTGTGGCTAGCTCTTGAGCTATTTACATTTTGGCGTATGTAAATTATTATTATACTGTAATGTATTGATAGGTACTGCTACATGCGAATTTCGGTTGAACTATTAGACACAAGAATTCTTCAAACAGCACCAAAATGAAGTACTACTCGATTTCTAGTCATATACTCAAAAACTGTTATATATTATAAAAAATGAAGTCGGAAATCGAGCATATAGATTTTCCTCTTTCATTCGGTATAAAAAAATCTTGATGTGATAAAAATTTGAAGAACTATGACTGTTTGAAAAGTGCCCTGCACTTGTTTCTTAGACATATATTCCGGCTGTTCATATCACTTTAAAAGCATATAACTCCTAAACATTTTTAGAAATCGAGCTTAAAATTTCACAACTTCTTTCCCTAATGATTTTTCACTTTATTTTATATGAAAACGGAAACAAAATTGATTAAAAACTTCTCTTTCAACATATCTTTATATAAGGGAAAAACTTTATAAAACAAAAATTACATATAGAATGCAAAACACCTAAGAAAACAAATAAATAACACGTTAGAAAGCTTAAATCTTGTACAAGGCTCACTCTTGCAGAGAACCCAAACACGTATAGAAGCTGTTTCCAGATTTCGCCTACTGGCTAGCCATAACTTACTCCAGAACCACCTCCGCCGGATTACCCCAGTACTATATGACATTGTATATGTTGCCAAGTAGTAGCCTATATTGTAGAAGTAGCTACACGACAGTCACAACCTCTTTACCTATATTATAGTACCACCACTATGCGCCCCAGTACTATATGACATTGTATATGTTGCCAAGTAGTAGCCTATATTGTAGAAGTAGCTACACGACAGTCACAAGCTCTTTACCTATATTATAGTACCACCACTATGCGCCCCAGTACTATATGACATTGTATATGTTGCCAAGTAGTAGCCTATATTGTAGAAGTAGCTACACGACAGTCACAACCTCTTTACCTATATTATAGTACCACCACTATGCGCCCCAGTACTATATGACATTGTATATGTTGCCAAGTAGAAGCCTATATTGTAGAAGTAGCTACACGACAGTCACAACCTCTTTACCTATATTATAGTACCACCACTATGCGCCCCAGTACTATATGACATTGTATATGTTGCCAAGTAGTAGCCTATATTGTAGAAGTAGCTACACGACAGTCACAACCTCTTTACCTATATTATAGTACCACCACTATGCGCCCCAGTACTATATGACATTGTATATGTTGCCAAGTAGTAGCCTATATTGTAGAAGTAGCTACACGACAGTCACAACCTCTTTACCTATATTATAGTACCACCACTATGCGCCCCAGTACTATATGACATTGTATATGTTGCCAAGTAGTAGCCTATATTGTAGAAGTAGCTACACGACAGTCACAACCTCTTTACCTATATTATAGTACCACCACTATGCGCCCCAGTACTATATGACATTGTATATGTTGCCAAGTAGTAGCCTATATTGTAGAAGTAGCTACACGACAGTCACAACCTCTTTACCTATATTATAGTACCACCACTATGCGCCCCAGTACTATATGACATTGTATATGTTGCCAAGTAGTAGCCTATATTGTAGAAGTAGCTACACGACAGTCACAACCTCTTTACCTATATTATAGTACCACCACTATGCGCCCCAGTACTATATGACATTGTATATGTTGCCAAGTAGAAGCCTATATTGTAGAAGTAGCTACACGACAGTCACAACCTCTTTACCTATATTATAGTACCACCACTATGCGCCCCAGTACTATATGACATTGTATATGTTGCCAAGTAGTAGCCTATATTGTAGAAGTAGCTACACGACAGTCACAACCTCTTTACCTATATTATAGTACCACCACTATGCGCCCCAGTACTATATGACATTGTATATGTTGCCAAGTAGTAGCCTATATTGTAGAAGTAGCTACACGACAGTCACAACCTCTTTACCTATATTATAGTACCACCACTATGCGCCCCAGTACTATATGACATTGTATATGTTGCCAAGTAGTAGCCTATATTGTAGAAGTAGCTACACGACAGTCACAACCTCTTTACCTATATTATAGTACTACCACTATGCGCCCCAGTACTATATGACATTGTATATGTTGCCAAGTAGAAGCCTATATTGTAGAAGTAGCTACACGACAGTCACAACCTCTTTACCTATATTATAGTACCACCACTATGCGCCCCAGTACTATATGACATTGTATATGTTGCCAAGTAGTAGCCTATATTGTAGAAGTAGCTACACGACAGTCACAACCTCTTTACCTATATTATAGTACCACCACTATGCGCCCCAGTACTATATGACATTGTATATGTTGCCAAGTAGTAGCCTATATTGTAGAAGTAGCTACACGACAGTCACAACCTCTTTACCTATATTATAGTACCACCACTATGCGCCCCAGTACTATATGACATTGTATATGTTTCCAAGTAGTAGCCTATATTGTAGAAGTAGCTACACGACAGTCACAACCTCTTTACCTATATTAAAGTACCACCACTATGCGCCCCAGTACTATATGACATTGTATATGTTGCCAAGTAGTAGCCTATATTGTAGAAGTAGCTACACGACAGCCACAACCTCTTTACCTATATTAAAGTACCACCACTATGCGCCCCAGTACTATATGACATTGTATATGTTGCCAAGTAGAAGCCTATATTGTAGAAGTAGCTACACGACAGCCACAACCTCTTTACCTATATTAAAGTACCACCACTATGCGCCCCAGTACTATATGACATTGTATATGTTGCCAAGTAGTAGCCTATATTGTAGAAGTAGCTACACGACAGCCACAACCTCTTTACCTATATTAAAGTACCACCACTATGCGCCCCAGTACTATATGACATTGTATATGTTGCCAAGTAGTAGCCTATATTGTAGAAGTAGCTACACGACAGCCACAACCTCTTTACCTATATTAAAGTACCACCACTATGCGCCCCAGTACTATATGACATTGTATATGTTGCCAAGTAGTAGCCTATATTGTAGAAGTAGCTACACGATAGTCACAACCTCTTTACCTATATTACAGTACCACCACTATGCGCCCCAGTACTATATGACATTGTATATGTTGCCAAGTAGTAGCCTATATTGTAGAAGTAGCTACACGACAGTCACAACCTCTTTACCTATATTATAGTACCACCACTATGCGCCCCAGTACTATATGACATTGTATATGTTGCCAAGTAGTAGCCTATATTGTAGAAGTAGCTACACGACAGTCACAACCTCTTTACCTATATTATAGTACCACCACTATGCGCCCCAGTACTATATGGCATTGTATATGTTGCCAAGTAGTAGCCTATATTGTAGAAGTAGCTACACGACAGTCACAACCTCTTTACCTATATTATAGTACCACCACTATGCGCCCCAGTACTATATGGCATTGTATATGTTGCCAAGTAGTAGCCTATATTGTAGAAGTAGCTACACGACAGTCACAACCTCTTTACCTATATTATAGTACCACCACTATGCGCCCCAGTACTATATGGCATTGTATATGTTGTCAAGTAGTAGCATATGTTGTAGAAGTAGCTACACGATAGCCACAACCTCTTTACCTATATTATAGTACCACCACTATGCGCCCCAGTACTATATGGCATTGTATATGTTGTCAAGTAGTAGCATATGTTGTAGAAGTAGCTACACGATAGTCACAACCTCTTTACCTATATTATAGTACCACCACTATGCGCCCCAGTACTATATGGCATTGTATATGTTGTCAAGTAGTAGCATATGTTGTAGAAGTAGCTACACGACAGTCACAACCTCTTTACCTATATTATAGTACCACCACTATGCGCCCCAGTACTATATGGCATTGTATATGTTGTCAAGTAGTAGCATATGTTGTAGAAGTAGCTACACGATAGTCACAACCTCTTTACCTATATTATAGTACCACCACTATGCGCCCCAGTACTATATGACATTGTATATGTTGTCAAGTAGTAGCATATGTTGTAGAAGTAGCTACACGATAGTCACAACCTCTTTACCTATATTATAGTACCACCACTATGCGCCCCAGTACTATATGGCATTGTATATGTTGTCAAGTAGTAGCATATGTTGTAGAAGTAGCTACACGATAGTCACAACCTCTTTACCTATATTATAGTACCACCACTATGCGCCCCAGTACTATATGACATTGTATATGTTGTCAAGTAGTAGCATATGTTGTAGAAGTAGCTACACGATAGTCACAACCTCTTTACCTATATTATAGTACCACCACTATGCGCCCCAGTACTATATGGCATTGTATATGTTGTCAAGTAGTAGCATATGTTGTAGAAGTAGCTACACGATAGTCACAACCTCTTTACCTATATTATAGTACCACCACTATGCGCCCCAGTACTATATGGCATTGTATATGTTGTCAAGTAGTAGCATATGTTGTAGAAGTAGCTACACGATAGTCACAACCTCTTTACCTATATTATAGTACCACCACTATGCGCCCCAGTACTATATGACATTGTATATGTTGTCAAGTAGTAGCATATGTTGTAGAAGTAGCTACACGATAGTCACAACCTCTTTACCTATATTATAGTACCACCACTATGCGCCCCAGTACTATATGACATTGTATATGTTGCCAAGTAGTAGCCTATATTGTAGAAGTAGCTACACGACAGTCACAACCTCTTTACCTATATTATAGTACCACCACTATGCGCCCCAGTACTATATGGCATTGTATATGTTGCCAAGTAGTAGCCTATATTGTAGAAGTAGCTACACGATAGTCACAACCTCTTTACCTATATTATAGTACCACCACTATGCGCCCCAGTACTATATGGCATTGTATATGTTGTCAAGTAGTAGCATATGTTGTAGAAGTAGCTACACGATAGTCACAACCTCTTTACCTATATTATAGTACCACCACTATGCGCCCCAGTACTATATGGCATTGTATATGTTGTCAAGTAGTAGCATATGTTGTAGAAGTAGCTACACGACAGTCACAACCTCTTTACCTATATTATAGTACCACCACTATGCGCCCCAGTACTATATGGCATTGTATATGTTGCCAAGTAGTAGCCTATATTGTAGAAGTAGCTACACGATAGCCACAACCTCTTTACCTATATTATAGTACCACCACTATGCGCCCCAGTACTATATGGCATTGTATATGTTGTCAAGTAGTAGCATATGTTGTAGAAGTAGCTACACGATAGTCACAACCTCTTTACCTATATTATAGTACCACCACTATGCGCCCCAGTACTATATGGCATTGTATATGTTGTCAAGTAGTAGCATATGTTGTAGAAGTAGCTACACGACAGTCACAACCTCTTTACCTATATTATAGTACCACCACTATGCGCCCCAGTACTATATGGCATTGTATATGTTGTCAAGTAGTAGCATATGTTGTAGAAGTAGCTACACGATAGTCACAACCTCTTTACCTATATTATAGTACCACCACTATGCGCCCCAGTACTATATGACATTGTATATGTTGTCAAGTAGTAGCATATGTTGTAGAAGTAGCTACACGATAGTCACAACCTCTTTACCTATATTATAGTACCACCACTATGCGCCCCAGTACTATATGGCATTGTATATGTTGTCAAGTAGTAGCATATGTTGTAGAAGTAGCTACACGATAGTCACAACCTCTTTACCTATATTATAGTACCACCACTATGCGCCCCAGTACTATATGACATTGTATATGTTGTCAAGTAGTAGCATATGTTGTAGAAGTAGCTACACGATAGTCACAACCTCTTTACCTATATTATAGTACCACCACTATGCGCCCCAGTACTATATGGCATTGTATATGTTGTCAAGTAGTAGCATATGTTGTAGAAGTAGCTACACGATAGTCACAACCTCTTTACCTATATTATAGTACCACCACTATGCGCCCCAGTACTATATGGCATTGTATATGTTGTCAAGTAGTAGCATATGTTGTAGAAGTAGCTACACGATAGTCACAACCTCTTTACCTATATTATAGTACCACCACTATGCGCCCCAGTACTATATGACATTGTATATGTTGTCAAGTAGTAGCATATGTTGTAGAAGTAGCTACACGATAGTCACAACCTCTTTACCTATATTATAGTACCACCACTATGCGCCCCAGTACTATATGACATTGTATATGTTGCCAAGTAGTAGCCTATATTGTAGAAGTAGCTACACGACAGTCACAACCTCTTTACCTATATTATAGTACCACCACTATGCGCCCCAGTACTATATGGCATTGTATATGTTGCCAAGTAGTAGCCTATATTGTAGAAGTAGCTACACGATAGTCACAACCTCTTTACCTATATTATAGTACCACCACTATGCGCCCCAGTACTATATGGCATTGTATATGTTGTCAAGTAGTAGCATATGTTGTAGAAGTAGCTACACGATAGTCACAACCTCTTTACCTATATTATAGTACCACCACTATGCGCCCCAGTACTATATGGCATTGTATATGTTGTCAAGTAGTAGCATATGTTGTAGAAGTAGCTACACGACAGTCACAACCTCTTTACCTATATTATAGTACCACCACTATGCGCCCCAGTACTATATGGCATTGTATATGTTGCCAAGTAGTAGCCTATATTGTAGAAGTAGCTACACGACAGTCACAACCTCTTTACCTATATTATAGTACCACCACTATGCGCCCCAGTACTATATGACATTGTATATGTTGCCAAGTAGTAGCCTATATTGTAGAAGTAGCTACACGACAGTCACAACCTCTTTACCTATATTATAGTACCACCACTATGCGCCCCAGTACTATATGACATTGTATATGTTGCCAAGTAGTAGCCTATATTGTAGAAGTAGCTACACGACAGTCACAACCTCTTTACCTATATTATAGTACCACCACTATGCGCCCCAGTACTATATGGCATTGTATATGTTGTCAAGTAGTAGCATATGTTGTAGAAGTAGCTACACGATAGTCACAACCTCTTTACCTATATTATAGTACCACCACTATGCGCCCCAGTACTATATGACATTGTATATGTTGTCAAGTAGTAGCATATGTTGTAGAAGTAGCTACACGACAGTCACAACCTCTTTACCTATATTATAGTACCACCACTATGCGCCCCAGTACTATATGGCATTGTATATGTTGTCAAGTAGTAGCATATGTTGTAGAAGTAGCTACACGATAGTCACAACCTCTTTACCTATATTATAGTACCACCACTATGCGCCCCAGTACTATATGACATTGTATATGTTGTCAAGTAGTAGCATATGTTGTAGAAGTAGCTACACGATAGTCACAACCTCTTTACCTATATTATAGTACCACCACTATGCGCCCCAGTACTATATGGCATTGTATATGTTGTCAAGTAGTAGCATATGTTGTAGAAGTAGCTACACGATAGTCACAACCTCTTTACCTATATTATAGTACCACCACTATGCGCCCCAGTACTATATGGCATTGTATATGTTGTCAAGTAGTAGCATATGTTGTAGAAATAGCTACACGATAGTCACAACCTCTTTACCTATATTATAGTACCACCACTATGCGCCCCAGTACTATATGGCATTGTATATGTTGTCAAGTAGTAGCATATGTTGTAGAAGTAGCTACACGATAGTCACAACCTCTTTACCTATATTATAGTACCACCACTATGCGCCCCAGTACTATATGGCATTGTATATGTTGTCAAGTAGTAGCATATGTTGTAGAAGTAGCTACACGATAGTCACAACCTCTTTACCTATATTATAGTACCACCACTATGCGCCCCAGTACTATATGGCATTGTATATGTTGTCAAGTAGTAGCATATGTTGTAGAAGTAGCTACACGATAGTCACAACCTCTTTACCTATATTATAGTACCACCACTATGCGCCCCAGTACTATATGGCATTGTATATGTTGTCAAGTAGTAGCATATGTTGTAGAAGTAGCTACACGATAGTCACAACCTCTTTACCTATATTATAGTACCACCACTATGCGCCCCAGTACTATATGACATTGTATATGTTGTCAAGTAGTAGCATATGTTGTAGAAGTAGCTACACGATAGTCACAACCTCTTTACCTATATTATAGTACCACCACTATGCGCCCCAGTACTATATGACATTGTATATGTTGCCAAGTAGTAGCCTATATTGTAGAAGTAGCTACACGACAGTCACAACCTCTTTACCTATATTATAGTACCACCACTATGCGCCCCAGTACTATATGACATTGTATATGTTGCCAAGTAGTAGCCTATATTGTAGAAGTAGCTACACGATAGTCACAACCTCTTTACCTATATTATAGTACCACCAATATGCGCCCCAGTACTATGTGACATTGTATACAATTTGTGTAGCCTTGCACTTTACATACAGAAAACCTTATTCCGATTCATGTTGACTAATAGGGCCTCGGTTATGGGATTGTGTTCCACAAGACAATCTCTACTTACGTAATACATAGCAGCCATTTTCGACCAAGTGCAGTTATGGGTAGTTGAAAAGTTCCTCTATGAGGAAGATATTGACTTCTTCTTACAAAAATAGCTAATTAAAAAGCCTTTACTCATTGGAATGGCATTATGAGTATGTTTTTACTCATTGGAATGCCAATATGAGTGCAATACTCAAAACTTACCAATCCAAACCTGGCACTCAGAATATAACACTTAATACATCACCCGCCAAATATAGCACTCAAAACGAGGCAATCTGAAAATAGCATCAAAACCTAGCACTCAGTGTGCACAGCCCTCAGAATAAATCACTCAGAAAACGGTACCAGAAAATAGCCTTAGAATATAGCACTTAGAACATGACACTCGGAATATAGCACTCAGTACATATCCCTCAGAATATAGCAACCAAAACATGGCACTCAAAACATATCACTCAGTACATATCCCTCAGAATATAGCAAATAAAACATGGCACTCGGAACATAGCATTCAGTACATATCCCTCAGAATATAGCAATCAAAACATGGCACTCAGTACATATCCCTCAGAATATAGCAATCAAAACATTGCACTCAGAACATATCACTCAGCACATATCCCTCAGAATAATGCAATCAAAACATGGCACTCAGAACATAGCACTCAGTACATATCACTCAGAACATAGCACTCAGTACATAGGACTCAGTACATAACAATAGGAATATAACATGGAACTTAAAACATAACACTCACGTCGTGTCACTCAGAACATGCACTGAGATCATATTATTCTGAATATGGCAATCAGAACACAGCCCTCAGTACGTAGCATGGAAACTTACCATGAATTTATAGAATACAAACTCAAATATTCTAAAGCGTATACAATTAAACACTCAGTACATAGCCCTCGGAATATAACACTCAAAACATAGCACTCAGAACGTTTCACTTAGAACATGGGACTGAGATCGTTATTCAGAACATGGCACATATAGCACAGACCTGAGTACATAGCTTCAGACTGAGAATATTGCACTCGGGACGTAGCACTTTGAACATGGCACTGAGACCATGCTATTCAGAACAAATCACTCAGAACATAGTAAGGAAACCTTGCACTGAGTACAAAGCTTACAGAATATAGCACTCAGGATATAGCTCTCGCAATATAACACTCAGAACTTGGAATTCAAAACATAGCGCTCAGAACATGGCACTGAGATCATGCTATTCAAAACAAATCACTCAGGACATAGTAAGGAAACCTAGCACTGAGTACAAAGCTTACAGAATATAACACTCAGGATATAGCCCTAGGAATATAATACTCAGAACTTGGAACTCAAAACATAGCGCTCAGAACATGGCACTGAGATCATGCTATTCAAAACAAATCACTCAGAACATAGTAAGGAAACCTAGCACTGAGTACAAAGCTTACAGAAGATAACACTCAGGATATAGCCCTCGGAATATAATACTCAGAACTTGGAACTCAAAACATAGCGCTCAGAACATGGCACTGAGATCATGCTATTCAGAACAAGTGACTCAGAACACATCCCTCAGTACATAGATTGGAAAACTATCACTGAGTACAGAGCTTACATAATATATCACTCAGGACATAGCACTTTGAACATTTTAGCTTTTCGTAGTATAACGTAATTAACATGGTTTTAGGATTCTTTGTAATAAAAACTATTCATTCTCTGTATTTTTCAATAAATTTCTGGATTTTAATGTAATACTGAAAAATAGTTTTTACAAACGTCCCCCATACTCGCGGTCAGTGGTATAGCTAGGACCATGTTTAGAGGAATAGCCCGGGGGTAGTTCTCCCGGAGACATTTTGGACATTCATATCTCTAGAAATCACATTTTATGCTATTTTTGCCCTTAACATTACACAGTTTTGGGGTATTTGGAAAGCTTTTTTGCTAAAAAAAACTAACGCTGTTTTATAGGCTAATATTTTTACGCTAAAATTAATTGGTTTGGAGGAGGCACGTGAGCCTCTTGGCTACGCAAGCTGTAGAGATCAGAGAGATCGTCCTGAAGGTTTGCTACAAACGGAACACGTCCCAAAGTTATTCATGAATGGTACGCAAACGTGTTGACCATGCGAGTGTGGCCTAACAAGCGCCTCTTACAACTTATCAGTTGGGATAATGAATGACTTGAACTTAATCTCCGCACGTTCCCGTATTTATCATATTTACGTATCTAGAAGACCAACAATAAGTGATACATCCTATAAGCAGGCCTATTTCCTTTAGCAATTGTTTATTGGAAATTTTATTATCATTAAATAAAAACTAAATTATTTTTTCATTAGTTTAAAAATGACCCAAACATATGAATGATATACGAAGCAGACATGTTATATCTAAAAACTGAAGGAAAGGATATACTCCGAGTAAAGTATATAGAACAATAGGGCTACGAATTCATTACTTTCCTACTGGCTACTATCGTCAAAAGAAAACAGTGAAATTCTTCACCATTAGTAAAACTATCGTTTCTTTTGCCGAAAACTAACACTGCTTTATAAATAAAGACAGTTTAATGTTCCACATTTATTCATTTTAATCCATAATATTTTTATTACTTCGCTATTGACACAAGGCTAACAATATTTATTTACCACTTTGTCACTCATATGAAATTGTTTTGACTAAAAAGTGGTTTTTTATTAAAGACCACGTTACGACGCTACTGCAACTAATATCTTCCCCCTTTCAAGTCAGCATTAACCTTACGGTTTGAAAAAAAAAACATCGACAATCTCACTGGCAATACTAACAACATATTAATATTGACAGCGACGTTGTCGATGTTCTTTCTTTAGGGCATAAATTTAATAATAACTTGAATAGGACAACAAATTAATCAAATTAACAAATTAATAAATAATCACGTAACTCATTAAAACCACCTTATTTTTGTTTACCAGTTTTGTTCTTCCCCGACAAATTAAATATAGGCGCCAAGCTGGACAACTGTATAGGGCAACATTTTCTTACATGGCAAAACTTTGTTTCTTTTTTACCTCAATAATTATCATCAAATAAAAAAAGGAGGGGTCTCTGTAGTCGATCCTTACGTTTTTTTAACGTTTGTTCAACGATAGATTTGGAAGTATTTAACTGATCAAAGTGATTTTGCTTGCAAATGAAAGGGAAAACCAGTGGTCCTGGTGGTCCCATTGTAGTTACATCCCAATCCCTCTGATTTGGAAACAATAATACGCCATTAAAAATGTATATATAATATATTTGATTATGTATATTTAATTATTTAAATAATATATTTTTTGGAGTGAATTATATTTTTTTTATATAGTAAGATTATAGACCATAAGATAACTAATAAGCAAAATAAAATATCACAGCATTTTTTATGTAGTATTCTACCACATATGAAAATAACATAGAAAAAAATAATAAGTACATATAAATCGAACAGATTTTTTTATTTATTGCTTGAGAGAGCTGCTTATAATGAGCACCATTGGGTACTAATGAATGAATTTTCCTCATGAAAGATGTTTTTTTCGATTTTCTACCGATACTGATATTTAACTTGGTATAAATCGAATGACATAAGCCAAAATAAATACACTGTGAATAAGATTTAGTTCATTTACCATAAGCAAGATATTCAATAATCCTCAGGTAAAAACTTCATTACTTTACTAAATATCAAAAGATAAATTCATTAAATATAACCTTACTATTAATTTTCACTTTATTTTTTTATTAATATTTTATGTATGGAAAATGTTTTTCCTAATATTTATTAAATATAGCACTATTGTATATTTGCATGAGGTTTTGCATTACATTATTAATGTCAAGTTTTTAAATGGAAATGAAAAAGAATAATTGCAAGATAAGAAATAATATGTAGGGTTTTAGGAAAATTCGTCAAGGGGATTTCCAATATAAATTACTGCATGTATTCTTCTGACAATTTGATATTTTTATCGTATTCTTCCAGGGCGTGTCAATTATTTGAACAACGATCATGCAATATGATTAGAGGGATATACACATCGGAAATTTGTGTAAGATTGTTACGCGGGACGACCATTGATCTTTGTTCTCGGAAAAGATACAATATCAGACTTTATCCGATAGAAAAATAAGTGATTGCATATTTTTCGTCCAGATATACAGATTACGGACAATTTAACCATATTTGAATGATGTACACAGAATGTGATTACTGTAGATGCTTATAAATATAAGAGATGTTTGCGCAGACAAAGTTGCTATAGAGAGTGCAACCGAACGCCATACCACCGCGGATAGATTCCGCTAACATGTAGCAGAATAACGAACCCTCGGTAAAACCAAAACTATGGGATTAAATAGACTAAATATGTTGTAATTTGGCTGATTTTTTAAAATATTTTACAAAGTAACGCAAAAACTTAAACTTTTTTAGGTTTCTTTAGCCTCACTACTGAATGGAACAAACTTAACCTAACTCATTACCACCTGGCAGTGGTGGCAACCTCTGCAACTACACAGGTGTTAATATCTCCTTAAACAGTTTATATCAAAAATTTAATACATTTCATATATCTATAAAATAAGTGTATAGAATAAATGTTTGAATAACCTGTGTTTGTATCATAATTTGTTAATCTATATGCCAAGGTGCTTCAACATTATATAAAAACTTTTTATTTGCCACGTTCCCTCAGACAAAGACAACCTTCTCGTTGTTTGAACTCAGAATGGTATTTATAAGTCCAAGTCGGAAATTCGGCACCGAAATTTTGTGGGTAATAAGCTTATGATAAAATTATGTTTTCGTTATTGAAAAATTATTTTCTACTTTTTAGTAATAAAAAATATATATTCGGGTTGTTTTTTCGAAATACGTTCTGTTTCTTTTTAATTTATTTATATTTGTACAAAACCCGACAGTAATATAATTTATTGTATAATTGAATAGCTCTTTTCTGATTATCTTAATCATTATTGACATTTAAATGTCAACTATGGGACAATATTATGGAAAGGAAGTTAATATAAAATGTATATCTGCCTAGAGTAGATGTAACACGTTAAAATAAAATATTTTTGTTTATTTTAACTTTTTTCGATCATTTTCAAATCGACCACACAAAAATAATCTAAATGTAATTAAGCGTTTTTATTTATGAGGAAAGAATAGGGAGCTTGAGGAGAGGTACCAGCCCTTACTAGACTTTACTATATCTGTATTGCAGACCTACCATTAAAATCTTAATTCAAATCTTAATCTTACTTTAAAATGTATTTATACGAATTTCCCAAATTAGTCAATTTAGTGTAAACTATCGTAAATAGATCGAAAGTTAACACAATCAGTGACTAGTATAATTGATAAAAAATCCCTAAGCTACAATATAGAAAAATATAACCAAAGAATAATATTTCAAAAAGTCATGTCAAATAAAGTTACTTTTAATGTTACATTTGATGGCTGCGTCCTAACTTCAAAGTTTTTTCTGCAGTAATTTAAGTTTACATTCATAGGCTATTGCAACGAATCCCTCTGAGAAGTAGCGATGGCCCTAGTGCCGGGGGTTTGAGAGTATTGAACGCTCCGAATCCCTCTGAGTAGTAGCGATGACCCTAGTGCCGGGTGTTTGAGAGTATTGAGCGCTCCGAATCCCTCTGAGTAGAGCGAGGGTCCTAGTGCCGGGGGTTTGAGAGTACTGAGCGCTCCGAATCCCTCTGAGTAGAGCGAGGGTCCTAGTGCCGGAGGTTTGAGAGTATTGAGCGCTCCGAATCCCTCTGAGTAGTAGCGATGGCCCTAGTGCCGGGGGTTTGAGAGTATTGAGCGCTCCGAATCCCTCTGAGAAGTAGCGATGGCCCTAGTGCCGGGGGTTTGAGAGTATTGAGCACTCCGAATCCCTCTGAGTAGAGCGAGGGTCCTAGTGCCGGGGGTTTGAGAGTATTGAGCGCTCCGAACCCCTCTGAGTATAGCGAGGGTCCTAGTGCCGGGGGTTTGAGAGTACTGAGCGCTCCGAATCCCTCTGAGTAGAGCGAGGGTCCTAGTGCCGGGGGTTTGAGAGTATTGAGCGCTCCGAATCCCTCTGAGTAGTAGCGATGGCCCTAGTGCCGGGGGTTTGAGAGTATTGAGCGCTCCGAATCCTTCTGAGTATAGCGAGGGTCCTAGTGCCGGGGGTTTGAGAGTATTGAGCGCTCCGAATCCCTCTGAGTAGTAGCGATGGCCCTAGTGCCGGGGGTTTGAGAGTATTGAGCGCTCCGAATCCCTCTGAGTAGAGCGAGGGTCCTAGTGCCGGGGGTTTGAGAGTACTGAGCGCTCCGAATCCCTCTGAGTAGTAGCGATGGCCCTAGTGCCGGGGGTTTGACAGTATTGAGCACTCCGAATCCCTCTGAGTAGAGCGAGGATCCTAGTGCCGGGGGTTTGAGAGTATTGAGCGCTCATAAATCTAAGGCAGTCTAGACGATATTCTAGTTCAGAAACATTTGCCAGCATTATTTTATGAGGCTTCGGGATTTTACACAAATTATCGAAAGTACTGTAATGTATAATCCTAAAACATCACAAGTTCATGTTAATATGCGCTATTTTAATGTTTCTGTTTCGGAAGGCAAACACTCCTTACAAATACAATGAAACAGCATGGAAAATAAACATCCATCATGGAAAATGAAATGCACTTTTTAGTATGGAATTACATGAAGTATGTTACACAGCCAGTCCGGCTCATGTCACGGTGCCCTTAGAGTTAGTTGGACCTTTTCATATAAAATTAATGAATATATTTAGCGTATATATAAATGGCCTAAATTAAACTAAACTGTATTTTATGAAACATTATTTTATTTTACTTTAGTTTTATTGTGGCTTGACATCGCTACCTAAGATGGAGGCCCCTGCTCGCCGTGTTTATTACCTTCAGTTCAGTATCAGATACGATTTCTTTGTATTTTACATCCCTTGATCGTTTCGAATTTAACGGCAGCAGACATAAATTATTAACGTACAGTCCTTGATGTAACTAATTATTTCTGCATTTCACAACACTATGACTGTTTAATCTTTGTGTTCGTAACAATACCCAGCGTGAAGTATTAAATAGCGACTCAAGCCGTCCCTCTCGTCCTCCCTTGCATCTGCCGTTGCCTCCGGTGATAATATGGTCGTAAATGTACATTAAGGTTTAACTAATTATTTCTATATTTCACAACACTATGACTGTTTAATCTTTGTGTTCGTAACAATACCCAGCGTGAACTCTTAAATAGCGACTCAAGCCGTCCCTCTCGTCCTCCCTTGCATCTGCCGTTGCCTCCGGTGATAATATGGTCGTAAATGTACATTAAGGTTCAACTAATTATTTCTACATTTCACAACACTATGACTGTTTAATCTTTGTGTTCGTAACAATACCCAGCGTGAACTCTTAAATAGCGACTTAAGCCGTCCCTCTCGTCCTCCCTTGTATCTGCCGTTCCCTCTGGTGATAATATGGTCGTAAATGTACATTAAGGTTTAACTAATTATTTCTGCATCTCACAACACTATGACTGTTTGATCTTTGTGTTCGTAACATTACCTAGCGTGAAGTATTAAATAGCGACTTAAGCCGTCCCTCTCGTCCTCCCTTGTATCTGCCGTTCCCTCTGGTGATAATATGGTCGTAAATGTACATTAAGGTTTAACTAATTATTTCTGCATCTCACAACACTATGACTGTTTGATCTTTGTGTTCGTAACAATACCTAGCGTGAAGTATTAAATAGCGACTTAAGCCGTCCCTCTCGTCCTCCCTTGTATCTGCCGTTCCCTCTGGTGATAATATGGTCGTAAATGTACATTAAGGTTTAACTAATTATTTCTGCATTTCACAACACTATGACTGTTTAATCTTTGTGTTCGTAACAATACCCAGCGTGAACTCTTAAATAGCGACATAAGCCGTCCCTCTCGTCCTCCCTTGTATCTGCCGTTCCCTCTGGTGATAATATGGTCGTAAATGTACATTAAGGTTTAACTAATTATTTCTGCATCTCACAACACTATGACTGTTTAATCTTTGTGTTCGTAACAATACCCAGCGTGAACTCTTAAATAGCGACTCAAGCCGTCCCTCTCGTCCTCCCTTGCATCTGCCGTTGCCTCCGGTGATAATATGGTCGTAAATGTACATTAAGGTTTAACTAATTATTTCTACACTTCACAACACTATGACTGTTTAATCTTTGTGTTCGTAACAATACCCAGAGTTAAGTATTAAATAGCGACTCAAGCCGTCCCTCTCGTCCTCCCTTGCATCTGCCGTTGCCTCCGGTGATAATATGGTCGTAAATGTACATTAAGGTTTAACTAATTATTTCTACATTTCACAACACTATGACTGTTTAATCTTTGTGTTCGTAACAATACCCATCGTGAACTCTTAAATAGCGACTCAAGCCGTCCCTCTCGTCCTCCCTTGCATCTGCCGTTCCCTCTGGTGATAATATTGTTGTAAATGTACATTAAGGTTTAACTAATTATTTCTACACTTCACAACACTATGACTGTTTAATCTTTGTGTTCGTAACAATACCCAGCGTGAACTCTTAAATAGCGACTCAAGCCGTCCCTCTCGTCCTCCCTTGCATCTGCCGTTCCCTCTGGTGATAATATTGTCGTAAATGTACATTAAGGTTTAACTAATTATTCCTACATTTCTCAACGCTATGACTGTTTAATCTTTGTGTTCGTAACAATACCCAGCGTGAACTCTTAAATAGCGACTTAAGCCGTCCCTCTCGTCCTCCCTTGCATCTGCCGTTCCCTCTGGTGATAATATTGTCGTAAATGTACATTAAGGTTTAACTAATTATTCCTACATTTCTCAACGCTATGACTGTTTAATCTTTGTGTTCGTAACATTACCTAGCGTGAAGTATTAAATAGCGCGTCAAGCCGTCCCACTCGTCCTCCCTTGCATCTGCCGTTGCCTCCGGTGATAATATGGTCGTAAATGTACATTAAGGTTTAACTAATTATTTCTATATTTCACAACACTATGACTGTTTAATCTTTGTGTTCGTAACAATACCCAGCGTGAACTCTTAAATAGCGACTTAAGCCGTCCCTCTCGTCCTCCCTTGCATCTGCCGTTCCCTCTGGTGATAATATTGTCGTAAATGTACATTAAGGTTTAACTAATTATTCCTACATTTCTCAACGCTATGACTGTTTAATCTTTGTGTTCGTAACAATACCCAGAGTTAAGTATTAAATAGCGACTCAAGCCGTCCCTCTCGTCCTCCCTTGCATCTGCTGTTCCCTCTGGTGATAATATGGTCGTAAATGTACATTAAGGTTTAACTAATTATTCCTACATTTCTCAACGCTATGACTGTTTAATCTTTGTGTTCGTAACAATACCCAGCGTTAAGTATTAAATAGCGACTCAAGCCGTCCCTCTCGTCCTCCCTTACATCTGCCGTTGCCTCCGGTGATAATATGGTCGTAAATGTACATTAAGGTTTAACTAATTATTTCTATATTTCACAACACTATGACTGTTTAATCTTTGTGTTCGTAACAATACCCAGCGTGAACTCTTAAATAGCGACTTAAGCCGTCCCTCTCGTCCTCCCTTGTATCTGCCGTTGCCTCTGGTGATAATATGGTCGTAAATGTACATTAAGGTTTAACTAATTATTCCTACATTTCTCAACGCTATGACTGTTTAATCTTTGTGTTCGTAACAATACCCAGCGTGAAGTATTAAATAGCGCGTCAAGCCGTCCCACTCGTCCTCCCTTCCATCTGCCGTTGCCTCTGGTGATGATATGGTCGTAAATGTACATTAAGGTTTAACTCATTATGTCTGCATTTCACAACACTATGACTGTTTAATCTTTGTGTTCGTAACAATACCCAGCGTGAAGTATTAAATAGCGACTCAAGCCGTCCCTCTCGTCCTCCCTTCCATCTGCCGTTCCCTCTGGTGATGATATGGTCGTAAATGTACATTAAGGTTTAACTCATTATGTCTGCATTTCACAACACTATGACTGTTTAATCTTTGTGTTCGTAACAATACCCAGCGTGAACCCTTAAATAGCGACTCAAGCCGCCTCTCTCGTCCTCCCTTACATCTGCCGTTCCCTCTGGTGATGATATGGTCGTAAATGTACATTAAGGTTTAACTCATTATGTCTGCATTTCACAACACTATGACTGTTTAATCTTTGTGTTCGTAACAATACCCAGCGTGAAGTATTAAATAGCGCGTCAAGCCGTCCCACTCGTCCTCCCTTGCATCTGCCGTTCCCTCTGGTGATGATATGGTCGTAAATGTACATTAAGGTTTAACTCATTATGTCTGCATTTCACAACACTATGACTGTTTAATCTTTGTGTTCGTAACAATACCCAGCGTGAAGTATTAAATAGCGCGTCAAGCCGTCCCTCTCGTCCTCCCTTGCATCTGCCGTTCCCTCTGGTGATGATATGGTCGTAAATGTACATTAAGGTTTAACTCATTATGTCTGCATTTCACAACACTATGACTGTTTAATCTTTGTGTTCGTAACAATACCCAGCGTGAACCCTTAAATAGCGACTTAAGCCGTCCCTCTCGTCCTCCCTTGTATCTGCCGTTCCCTCTGGTGATAATATGGTCGTAAATGTACATTAAGGTTTAACTCATTATGTCTGCATTTCACAACACTATGACTGTTTAATCTTTGTGTTCGTAACAATACCCAGCGTGAAGTATTAAATAGCGCGTCAAGCCGTCCCTCTCGTCCTCCCTTGCATCTGCCGTTCCCTCTGGTGATGATATGGTCGTAAATGTACATTAAGGTTTAACTCATTATGTCTGCATTTCACAACACTATGACTGTTTAATCTTTGTGTTCGTAACAATACCCAGCGTGAACCCTTAAATAGCGACTTAAGCCGTCCCTCTCGTCCTCCCTTGTATCTGCCGTTCCCTCTGGTGATAATATGGTCGTAAATGTACATTAAGGTTTAACTAATTATTTCTGCATCTCACAACACTATGACTGTTTAATCTTTGTGTTCGTAACAATACCCAGCGTGAAGTATTAAATAGCGACTCAAGCCGTCCCTCTCGTCCTCCCTTACATCTGCCGTTCCCTCTGGTGATGATATGGTCGTAAATGTACATTAAGGTTTAACTCATTATGTCTGCATTTCACAACACTATGACTGTTTAATCTTTGTGTTCGTAACAATACCCAGCGTGAACCCTTAAATAGCGACTCAAGCCGTCCCTCTCGTCCTCCCTTGTATCTGCCGTTCCCTCTGGTGATAATATGGTCGTAAATGTACATTAAGGTTTAACTAATTATTTCTGCATCTCACAACACTATGACTGTTTAATCTTTGTGTTCGTAACAATACCCAGCGTGAAGTATTAAATAGCGCGTCAAGCCGTCCCACTCGTCCTCCCTTGCATCTGCCGTTCCCTCTGGTGATGATATGGTCGTAAATGTACATTAAGGTTTAACTCATTATGTCTGCATTTCACAACACTATGACTGTTTAATCTTTGTGTTCGTAACAATACCCAGCGTGAACTCTTAAATAGCGACTCAAGCCGTCCCTCTCGTCCTCCCTTGTATCTGCCGTTCCCTCCGGTGTTAATATGGTCGTAAATGTACATTAAGGTTTAACTAATTATTTCTGCATCTCACAACACTATGACTGTTTAATCTTTGTGTTCGTAACAATACCCAGCGTGAAGTATTAAATAGCGCGTCAAGCCGTCCCACTCGTCCTCCCTTGCATCTGCCGTTCCCTCTGGTGATGATATGGTCGTAAATGTACATTAAGGTTTAACTCATTATGTCTGCATTTCACAACACTATGACTGTTTAATCTTTGTGTTCGTAACAATACCCAGCGTGAAGTATTAAATAGCGCGTCAAGCCGTCCCTCTCGTCCTCCCTTGCATCTGCCGTTCCCTCTGGTGATGATATGGTCGTAAATGTACATTAAGGTTTAACTCATTATGTCTGCATTTCACAACACTATGACTGTTTAATCTTTGTGTTCGTAACAATACCCAGCGTGAACCCTTAAATAGCGACTTAAGCCGTCCCTCTCGTCCTCCCTTGTATCTGCCGTTCCCTCTGGTGATAATATGGTCGTAAATGTACATTAAGGTTTAACTAATTATTTCTACACTTCACAACACTATGACTGTTTAATCTTTGTGTTCGTAACAATACCCAGCGTGAAGTATTAAATAGCGCGTCAAGCCGTCCCACTCGTCCTCCCTTCCATCTGCCGTTCCCTCTGGTGATGATATGGTCGTAAATGTACATTAAGGTTTAACTCATTATGTCTGCATTTCACAACACTATGACTGTTTAATCTTTGTGTTCGTAACAATACCCAGCGTGAACCCTTAAATAGCGACTCAAGCCGTCCCTCTCGTCCTCCCTTGTATCTGCCGTTCCCTCTGGTGATAATATGGTCGTAAATGTACATTAAGGTTTAACTAATTATTTCTGCATCTCACAACACTATGACTGTTTAATCTTTGTGTTCGTAACAATACCCAGCGTGAACTCTTAAATAGCGACTCAAGCCGTCCCTCTCGTCCTCCCTTGCATCTGCCGTTGCCTCCGGTGATAATATGGTCGTAAATGTACATTAAGGTTTAACTAATTATTTCTGCATCTCACAACACTATGACTGTTTGATCTTTGTGTTCGTAACATTACCTAGCGTGAAGTATTAAATAGCGACTTAAGCCGTCCCTCTCGTCCTCCCTTGTATCTGCCGTTCCCTCTGGTGATAATATGGTCGTAAATGTACATTAAGGTTTAACTAATTATTTCTGCATCTCACAACACTATGACTGTTTGATCTTTGTGTTCGTAACAATACCTAGCGTGAAGTATTAAATAGCGACTTAAGCCGTCCCTCTCGTCCTCCCTTGTATCTGCCGTTCCCTCTGGTGATAATATGGTCGTAAATGTACATTAGGGTTTAACTAATTATTTCTGCATTTCACAACACTATGACTGTTTAATCTTTGTGTTCGTAACAATACCCAGCGTGAACTCTTAAATAGCGACTTAAGCCGTCCCTCTCGTCCTCCCTTGTATCTGCCGTTCCCTCTGGTGATAATATGGTCGTAAATGTACATTAAGGTTTAACTAATTATTTCTGCATCTCACAACACTATGACTGTTTAATCTTTGTGTTCGTAACAATACCCAGCGTGAACTCTTAAATAGCGACTCAAGCCGTCCCTCTCGTCCTCCCTTGCATCTGCCGTTGCCTCCGGTGATAATATGGTCGTAAATGTACATTAAGGTTTAACTAATTATTTCTACACTTCACAACACTATGACTGTTTAATCTTTGTGTTCGTAACAATACCCAGAGTTAAGTATTAAATAGCGACTCAAGCCGTCCCTCTCGTCCTCCCTTGCATCTGCCGTTGCCTCCGGTGATAATATGGTCGTAAATGTACATTAAGGTTTAACTAATTATTTCTACATTTCACAACACTATGACTGTTTAATCTTTGTGTTCGTAACAATACCCATCGTGAACTCTTAAATAGCGACTCAAGCCGTCCCTCTCGTCCTCCCTTGCATCTGCCGTTCCCTCTGGTGATAATATTGTTGTAAATGTACATTAAGGTTTAACTAATTATTTCTACACTTCACAACACTATGACTGTTTAATCTTTGTGTTCGTAACAATACCCAGCGTGAACTCTTAAATAGCGACTCAAGCCGTCCCTCTCGTCCTCCCTTGCATCTGCCGTTCCCTCTGGTGATAATATTGTCGTAAATGTACATTAAGGTTTAACTAATTATTCCTACATTTCTCAACGCTATGACTGTTTAATCTTTGTGTTCGTAACATTACCTAGCGTGAAGTATTAAATAGCGCGTCAAGCCGTCCCACTCGTCCTCCCTTGCATCTGCCGTTGCCTCCGGTGATAATATGGTCGTAAATGTACATTAAGGTTTAACTAATTATTTCTATATTTCACAACACTATGACTGTTTAATCTTTGTGTTCGTAACAATACCCAGCGTGAACTCTTAAATAGCGACTTAAGCCGTCCCTCTCGTCCACCCTTGCATCTGCCGTTCCCTCTGGTGATAATATTGTCGTAAATGTACATTAAGGTTTAACTAATTATTCCTACATTTCTCAACGCTATGACTGTTTAATCTTTGTGTTCGTAACAATACCCAGAGTTAAGTATTAAATAGCGACTCAAGCCGTCCCTCTCGTCCTCCCTTGCATCTGCTGTTCCCTCTGGTGATAATATGGTCGTAAATGTACATTAAGGTTTAACTAATTATTCCTACATTTCTCAACGCTATGACTGTTTAATCTTTGTGTTCGTAACAATACCCAGCGTTAAGTATTAAATAGCGACTCAAGCCGTCCCTCTCGTCCTCCCTTACATCTGCCGTTGCCTCCGGTGATAATATGGTCGTAAATGTACATTAAGGTTTAACTAATTATTTCTATATTTCACAACACTATGACTGTTTAATCTTTGTGTTCGTAACAATACCCAGCGTGAAGTATTAAATAGCGCGTCAAGCCGTCCCACTCGTCCTCCCTTCCATCTGCCGTTGCCTCTGGTGATGATATGGTCGTAAATGTACATTAAGGTTTAACTCATTATGTCTGCATTTCACAACACTATGACTGTTTAATCTTTGTGTTCGTAACAATACCCAGCGTGAAGTATTAAATAGCGCGTCAAGCCGTCCCTCTCGTCCTCCCTTGCATCTGCCGTTCCCTCTGGTGATGATATGGTCGTAAATGTACATTAAGGTTTAACTCATTATGTCTGCATTTCACAACACTATGACTGTTTAATCTTTGTGTTCGTAACAATACCCAGCGTGAACCCTTAAATAGCGACTTAAGCCGTCCCTCTCGTCCTCCCTTGTATCTGCCGTTCCCTCTGGTGATAATATGGTCGTAAATGTACATTAAGGTTTAACTCATTATGTCTGCATTTCACAACACTATGACTGTTTAATCTTTGTGTTCGTAACAATACCCAGCGTGAAGTATTAAATAGCGCGTCAAGCCGTCCCTCTCGTCCTCCCTTGCATCTGCCGTTCCCTCTGGTGATGATATGGTCGTAAATGTACATTAAGGTTTAACTCATTATGTCTGCATTTCACAACACTATGACTGTTTAATCTTTGTGTTCGTAACAATACCCAGCGTGAACCCTTAAATAGCGACTTAAGCCGTCCCTCTCGTCCTCCCTTGTATCTGCCGTTCCCTCTGGTGATAATATGGTCGTAAATGTACATTAAGGTTTAACTAATTATTTCTGCATCTCACAACACTATGACTGTTTAATCTTTGTGTTCGTAACAATACCCAGCGTGAAGTATTAAATAGCGACTCAAGCCGTCCCTCTCGTCCTCCCTTACATCTGCCGTTCCCTCTGGTGATGATATGGTCGTAAATGTACATTAAGGTTTAACTCATTATGTCTGCATTTCACAACACTATGACTGTTTAATCTTTGTGTTCGTAACAATACCCAGCGTGAACCCTTAAATAGCGACTCAAGCCGTCCCTCTCGTCCTCCCTTGTATCTGCCGTTCCCTCTGGTGATAATATGGTCGTAAATGTACATTAAGGTTTAACTAATTATTTCTGCATCTCACAACACTATGACTGTTTAATCTTTGTGTTCGTAACAATACCCAGCGTGAAGTATTAAATAGCGCGTCAAACCGTCCCACTCGTCCTCCCTTGCATCTGCCGTTCCCTCTGGTGATGATATGGTCGTAAATGTACATTAAGGTTTAACTCATTATTTCTGCATCTCACAACACTATGACTGTTTAATCTTTGTGTTCGTAACAATACCCAGCGTGAAGTATTAAATAGCGCGTCAAGCCGTCCCTCTCGTCCTCCCTTGCATCTGCCGTTCCCTCTGGTGATGATATGGTCGTAAATGTACATTAAGGTTTAACTCATTATGTCTGCATTTCACAACACTATGACTGTTTAATCTTTGTGTTCGTAACAATACCCAGCGTGAACCCTTAAATAGCGACTTAAGCCGTCCCTCTCGTCCTCCCTTGTATCTGCCGTTCCCTCTGGTGATAATATGGTCGTAAATGTACATTAAGGTTTAACTAATTATTTCTGCATCTCACAACACTATGACTGTTTAATCTTTGTGTTCGTAACAATACCCAGCGTGAAGTATTAAATAGCGCGTCAAGCCGTCCCTCTCGTCCTCCCTTGCATCTGCCGTTCCCTCTGGTGATGATATGGTCGTAAATGTACATTAAGGTTTAACTCATTATGTCTGCATTTCACAACACTATGACTGTTTAATCTTTGTGTTCGTAACAATACCCAGCGTGAACCCTTAAATAGCGACTTAAGCCGTCCCTCTCGTCCTCCCTTGTATCTGCCGTTCCCTCTGGTGATAATATGGTCGTAAATGTACATTAAGGTTTAACTAATTATTTCTACACTTCACAACACTATGACTGTTTAATCTTTGTGTTCGTAACAATACCCAGCGTGAAGTATTAAATAGCGACTCAAGCCGTCCCTCTCGTCCTCCCTTGCATCTGCCGTTGCCTCTGGTGATAATATGGTCGTAAATGTACATTAAGGTTTAACTAATTATTTCTACATTTCACAACACTATGACTGTTTAATCTTTGTGTTCGTAACAATACCCAGCGTGAAGTATTAAATAGCGCGTCAAGCCGTCCCACTCGTCCTCCCTTGCATCTGCCGTTCCCTCTGGTGATGATATGGTCGTAAATGTACATTAAGGTTTAACTCATTATGTCTGCATTTCACAACACTATGACTGTTTAATCTTTGTGTTCGTAACAATACCCAGCGTGAACCCTTAAATAGCGACTCAAGCCGTCCCTCTCGTCCTCCCTTGTATCTGCCGTTCCCTCTGGTGATAATATGGTCGTAAATGTACATTAAGGTTTAACTAATTATTTCTGCATCTCACAACACTATGACTGTTTAATCTTTGTGTTCGTAACAATACCCAGCGTGAACTCTTAAATAGCGACTCAAGCCGTCCCTCTCGTCCTCCCTTGCATCTGCCGTTGCCTCCGGTGATAATATGGTCGTAAATGTACATTAAGGTTTAACTAATTATTTCTGCATCTCACAACACTATGACTGTTTAATCTTTGTGTTCGTAACAATACCCAGCGTGAACTCTTAAATAGCGACTCAAGCCGTCCCTCTCGTCCTCCCTTACATCTGCCGTTCCCTCTGGTGATGATATGGTCGTAAATGTACATTAAGGTTTAACTCATTATGTCTGCATTTCACAACACTATGACTGTTTAATCTTTGTGTTCGTAACAATACCCAGCGTGAACCCTTAAATAGCGACTCAAGCCGTCCCTCTCGTCCTCCCCTGTATCTGCCGTTCCCTCTGGTGATAATATGGTCGTAAATGTACATTAAGGTTTAACTAATTATTTCTGCATCTCACAACACTATGACTGTTTAATCTTTGTGTTCGTAACAATACCCAGCGTGAAGTATTAAATAGCGCGTCAAGCCGTCCCACTCGTCCTCCCTTGCATCTGCCGTTCCCTCTGGTGATGATATGGTCGTAAATGTACATTAAGGTTTAACTCATTATGTCTGCATTTCACAACACTATGACTGTTTAATCTTTGTGTTCGTAACAATACCCAGCGTGAACTCTTAAATAGCGACTCAAGCCGTCCCTCTCGTCCTCCCTTGTATCTGCCGTTCCCTCCGGTGTTAATATGGTCGTAAATGTACATTAAGGTTTAACTAATTATTTCTGCATCTCACAACACTATGACTGTTTAATCTTTGTGTTCGTAACAATACCCAGCGTGAAGTATTAAATAGCGCGTCAAGCCGTCCCACTCGTCCTCCCTTGCATCTGCCGTTCCCTCTGGTGATGATATGGTCGTAAATGTACATTAAGGTTTAACTCATTATGTCTGCATTTCACAACACTATGACTGTTTAATCTTTGTGTTCGTAACAATACCCAGCGTGAAGTATTAAATAGCGCGTCAAGCCGTCCCTCTCGTCCTCCCTTGCATCTGCCGTTCCCTCTGGTGATGATATGGTCGTAAATGTACATTAAGGTTTAACTCATTATGTCTGCATTTCACAACACTATGACTGTTTAATCTTTGTGTTCGTAACAATACCCAGCGTGAACCCTTAAATAGCGACTTAAGCCGTCCCTCTCGTCCTCCCTTGTATCTGCCGTTCCCTCTGGTGATAATATGGTCGTAAATGTACATTAAGGTTTAACTAATTATTTCTACACTTCACAACACTATGACTGTTTAATCTTTGTGTTCGTAACAATACCCAGCGTGAAGTATTAAATAGCGCGTCAAGCCGTCCCACTCGTCCTCCCTTCCATCTGCCGTTCCCTCTGGTGATGATATGGTCGTAAATGTACATTAAGGTTTAACTCATTATGTCTGCATTTCACAACACTATGACTGTTTAATCTTTGTGTTCGTAACAATACCCAGCGTGAACCCTTAAATAGCGACTCAAGCCGTCCCTCTCGTCCTCCCTTGTATCTGCCGTTCCCTCTGGTGATAATATGGTCGTAAATGTACATTAAGGTTTAACTAATTATTTCTGCATCTCACAACACTATGACTGTTTAATCTTTGTGTTCGTAACAATACCCAGCGTGAACTCTTAAATAGCGACTCAAGCCGTCCCTCTCGTCCTCCCTTGCATCTGCCGTTGCCTCCGGTGATAATATGGTCGTAAATGTACATTAAGGTTTAACTAATTATTTCTGCATCTCACAACACTATGACTGTTTGATCTTTGTGTTCGTAACATTACCTAGCGTGAAGTATTAAATAGCGACTTAAGCCGTCCCTCTCGTCCTCCCTTGTATCTGCCGTTCCCTCTGGTGATAATATGGTCGTAAATGTACATTAAGGTTTAACTAATTATTTCTGCATCTCACAACACTATGACTGTTTGATCTTTGTGTTCGTAACAATACCTAGCGTGAAGTATTAAATAGCGACTTAAGCCGTCCCTCTCGTCCTCCCTTGTATCTGCCGTTCCCTCTGGTGATAATATGGTCGTAAATGTACATTAGGGTTTAACTAATTATTTCTGCATTTCACAACACTATGACTGTTTAATCTTTGTGTTCGTAACAATACCCAGCGTGAACTCTTAAATAGCGACTTAAGCCGTCCCTCTCGTCCTCCCTTGTATCTGCCGTTCCCTCTGGTGATAATATGGTCGTAAATGTACATTAAGGTTTAACTAATTATTTCTGCATCTCACAACACTATGACTGTTTAATCTTTGTGTTCGTAACAATACCCAGCGTGAACTCTTAAATAGCGACTCAAGCCGTCCCTCTCGTCCTCCCTTGCATCTGCCGTTGCCTCCGGTGATAATATGGTCGTAAATGTACATTAAGGTTTAACTAATTATTTCTACACTTCACAACACTATGACTGTTTAATCTTTGTGTTCGTAACAATACCCAGAGTTAAGTATTAAATAGCGACTCAAGCCGTCCCTCTCGTCCTCCCTTGCATCTGCCGTTGCCTCCGGTGATAATATGGTCGTAAATGTACATTAAGGTTTAACTAATTATTTCTACATTTCACAACACTATGACTGTTTAATCTTTGTGTTCGTAACAATACCCATCGTGAACTCTTAAATAGCGACTCAAGCCGTCCCTCTCGTCCTCCCTTGCATCTGCCGTTCCCTCTGGTGATAATATTGTTGTAAATGTACATTAAGGTTTAACTAATTATTTCTACACTTCACAACACTATGACTGTTTAATCTTTGTGTTCGTAACAATACCCAGCGTGAACTCTTAAATAGCGACTCAAGCCGTCCCTCTCGTCCTCCCTTGCATCTGCCGTTCCCTCTGGTGATAATATTGTCGTAAATGTACATTAAGGTTTAACTAATTATTCCTACATTTCTCAACGCTATGACTGTTTAATCTTTGTGTTCGTAACATTACCTAGCGTGAAGTATTAAATAGCGCGTCAAGCCGTCCCACTCGTCCTCCCTTGCATCTGCCGTTGCCTCCGGTGATAATATGGTCGTAAATGTACATTAAGGTTTAACTAATTATTTCTATATTTCACAACACTATGACTGTTTAATCTTTGTGTTCGTAACAATACCCAGCGTGAACTCTTAAATAGCGACTTAAGCCGTCCCTCTCGTCCACCCTTGCATCTGCCGTTCCCTCTGGTGATAATATTGTCGTAAATGTACATTAAGGTTTAACTAATTATTCCTACATTTCTCAACGCTATGACTGTTTAATCTTTGTGTTCGTAACAATACCCAGAGTTAAGTATTAAATAGCGACTCAAGCCGTCCCTCTCGTCCTCCCTTGCATCTGCTGTTCCCTCTGGTGATAATATGGTCGTAAATGTACATTAAGGTTTAACTAATTATTCCTACATTTCTCAACGCTATGACTGTTTAATCTTTGTGTTCGTAACAATACCCAGCGTTAAGTATTAAATAGCGACTCAAGCCGTCCCTCTCGTCCTCCCTTACATCTGCCGTTGCCTCCGGTGATAATATGGTCGTAAATGTACATTAAGGTTTAACTAATTATTTCTATATTTCACAACACTATGACTGTTTAATCTTTGTGTTCGTAACAATACCCAGCGTGAAGTATTAAATAGCGCGTCAAGCCGTCCCACTCGTCCTCCCTTCCATCTGCCGTTGCCTCTGGTGATGATATGGTCGTAAATGTACATTAAGGTTTAACTCATTATGTCTGCATTTCACAACACTATGACTGTTTAATCTTTGTGTTCGTAACAATACCCAGCGTGAAGTATTAAATAGCGCGTCAAGCCGTCCCTCTCGTCCTCCCTTGCATCTGCCGTTCCCTCTGGTGATGATATGGTCGTAAATGTACATTAAGGTTTAACTCATTATGTCTGCATTTCACAACACTATGACTGTTTAATCTTTGTGTTCGTAACAATACCCAGCGTGAACCCTTAAATAGCGACTTAAGCCGTCCCTCTCGTCCTCCCTTGTATCTGCCGTTCCCTCTGGTGATAATATGGTCGTAAATGTACATTAAGGTTTAACTCATTATGTCTGCATTTCACAACACTATGACTGTTTAATCTTTGTGTTCGTAACAATACCCAGCGTGAAGTATTAAATAGCGCGTCAAGCCGTCCCTCTCGTCCTCCCTTGCATCTGCCGTTCCCTCTGGTGATGATATGGTCGTAAATGTACATTAAGGTTTAACTCATTATGTCTGCATTTCACAACACTATGACTGTTTAATCTTTGTGTTCGTAACAATACCCAGCGTGAACCCTTAAATAGCGACTTAAGCCGTCCCTCTCGTCCTCCCTTGTATCTGCCGTTCCCTCTGGTGATAATATGGTCGTAAATGTACATTAAGGTTTAACTAATTATTTCTGCATCTCACAACACTATGACTGTTTAATCTTTGTGTTCGTAACAATACCCAGCGTGAAGTATTAAATAGCGACTCAAGCCGTCCCTCTCGTCCTCCCTTACATCTGCCGTTCCCTCTGGTGATGATATGGTCGTAAATGTACATTAAGGTTTAACTCATTATGTCTGCATTTCACAACACTATGACTGTTTAATCTTTGTGTTCGTAACAATACCCAGCGTGAACCCTTAAATAGCGACTCAAGCCGTCCCTCTCGTCCTCCCTTGTATCTGCCGTTCCCTCTGGTGATAATATGGTCGTAAATGTACATTAAGGTTTAACTAATTATTTCTGCATCTCACAACACTATGACTGTTTAATCTTTGTGTTCGTAACAATACCCAGCGTGAAGTATTAAATAGCGCGTCAAGCCGTCCCACTCGTCCTCCCTTGCATCTGCCGTTCCCTCTGGTGATGATATGGTCGTAAATGTACATTAAGGTTTAACTCATTATTTCTGCATCTCACAACACTATGACTGTTTAATCTTTGTGTTCGTAACAATACCCAGCGTGAAGTATTAAATAGCGCGTCAAGCCGTCCCTCTCGTCCTCCCTTGCATCTGCCGTTCCCTCTGGTGATGATATGGTCGTAAATGTACATTAAGGTTTAACTCATTATGTCTGCATTTCACAACACTATGACTGTTTAATCTTTGTGTTCGTAACAATACCCAGCGTGAACCCTTAAATAGCGACTTAAGCCGTCCCTCTCGTCCTCCCTTGTATCTGCCGTTCCCTCTGGTGATAATATGGTCGTAAATGTACATTAAGGTTTAACTAATTATTTCTGCATCTCACAACACTATGACTGTTTAATCTTTGTGTTCGTAACAATACCCAGCGTGAAGTATTAAATAGCGCGTCAAGCCGTCCCTCTCGTCCTCCCTTGCATCTGCCGTTCCCTCTGGTGATGATATGGTCGTAAATGTACATTAAGGTTTAACTCATTATGTCTGCATTTCACAACACTATGACTGTTTAATCTTTGTGTTCGTAACAATACCCAGCGTGAACCCTTAAATAGCGACTTAAGCCGTCCCTCTCGTCCTCCCTTGTATCTGCCGTTCCCTCTGGTGATAATATGGTCGTAAATGTACATTAAGGTTTAACTAATTATTTCTACACTTCACAACACTATGACTGTTTAATCTTTGTGTTCGTAACAATACCCAGCGTGAAGTATTAAATAGCGACTCAAGCCGTCCCTCTCGTCCTCCCTTGCATCTGCCGTTGCCTCTGGTGATAATATGGTCGTAAATGTACATTAAGGTTTAACTAATTATTTCTACATTTCACAACACTATGACTGTTTAATCTTTGTGTTCGTAACAATACCCAGCGTGAAGTATTAAATAGCGCGTCAAGCCGTCCCACTCGTCCTCCCTTGCATCTGCCGTTCCCTCTGGTGATGATATGGTCGTAAATGTACATTAAGGTTTAACTCATTATGTCTGCATTTCACAACACTATGACTGTTTAATCTTTGTGTTCGTAACAATACCCAGCGTGAACCCTTAAATAGCGACTCAAGCCGTCCCTCTCGTCCTCCCTTGTATCTGCCGTTCCCTCTGGTGATAATATGGTCGTAAATGTACATTAAGGTTTAACTAATTATTTCTGCATCTCACAACACTATGACTGTTTAATCTTTGTGTTCGTAACAATACCCAGCGTGAACTCTTAAATAGCGACTCAAGCCGTCCCTCTCGTCCTCCCTTGCATCTGCCGTTGCCTCCGGTGATAATATGGTCGTAAATGTACATTAAGGTTTAACTAATTATTTCTGCATCTCACAACACTATGACTGTTTAATCTTTGTGTTCGTAACAATACCCAGCGTGAACTCTTAAATAGCGACTCAAGCCGTCCCTCTCGTCCTCCCTTGCATCTGCCGTTGCCTCCGGTGATAATATGGTCGTAAATGTACATTAAGGTTTAACTAATTATTTCTGCATCTCACAACACTATGACTGTTTAATCTTTGTGTTCGTAACAATACCCAGCGTGAACTCTTAAATAGCGACTTAAGCCGTCCCTCTCGTCCTCCCTTGTATCTGCCGTTCCCTCTGGTGATAATATGGTCGTAAATGTACATTAAGGTTTAACTAATTATTTCTACACTTCACAACACTATGACTGTTTAATCTTTGTGTTCGTAACAATACCCAGCGTGAAGTATTAAATAGCGACTCAAGCCGTCCCTCTCGTCCTCCCTTGCATCTGCCGTTGCCTCTGGTGATAATATGGTCGTAAATGTACATTAAGGTTTAACTAATTATTTCTACATTTCACAACACTATGACTGTTTAATCTTTGTGTTCGTAACAATACCCAGCGTGAAGTATTAAATAGCGCGTCAAGCCGTCCCACTCGTCCTCCCTTGCATCTGCCGTTCCCTCTGGTGATGATATGGTCGTAAATGTACATTAAGGTTTAACTCATTATGTCTGCATTTCACAACACTATGACTGTTTAATCTTTGTGTTCGTAACAATACCCAGCGTGAACCCTTAAATAGCGACTCAAGCCGTCCCTCTCGTCCTCCCTTGTATCTGCCGTTCCCTCTGGTGATAATATGGTCGTAAATGTACATTAAGGTTTAACTAATTATTTCTGCATCTCACAACACTATGACTGTTTAATCTTTGTGTTCGTAACAATACCCAGCGTGAACTCTTAAATAGCGACTCAAGCCGTCCCTCTCGTCCTCCCTTGCATCTGCCGTTGCCTCCGGTGATAATATGGTCGTAAATGTACATTAAGGTTTAACTAATTATTTCTATATTTCACAACACTATGACTGTTTAATCTTTGTGTTCGTAACAATACCCAGCGTGAACTCTTAAATAGCGACTCAAGCCGTCCCTCTCGTCCTCCCTTGCATCTGCCGTTGCCTCCGGTGATAATATGGTCGTAAATGTACATTAAGGTTTAACTAATTATTTCTATATTTCACAACACTATGACTGTTTAATCTTTGTGTTCGTAACAATACCCAGCGTGAACTCTTAAATAGCGACTCAAGCCGTCCCTCTCGTCCTCCCTTGCATCTGCCGTTGCCTCCGGTGATAATATGGTCGTAAATGTACATTAAGGTTTAACTAATTATTTCTATATTTCACAACACTATGACTGTTTAATCTTTGTGTTCGTAACAATACCCAGCGTGAACTCTTAAATAGCGACTCAAGCCGTCCCTCTCGTCCTCCCTTGCATCTGCCGTTGCCTCCGGTGATAATATGGTCGTAAATGTACATTAAGGTTTAACTAATTATTTCTATATTTCACAACACTATGGCTGTTTAATCTTTGTGTTCGTAACAATACCCAGCGTGAACTCTTAAATAGCGACTCAAGCCGTCCCTCTCGACCTCCCTTCCATCTGCCGTTGCCTCCGGTGATAATATTTTCGTAAATGTACATTAAGGTTTAACTAATTATTTCTGCATCTCACAGCACTATGACTGTTTAATCTTTGTGTTCGTAACAATACCCAGCGTGAACTCTTAAATAGCGACTCAAGCCGTCCCTCTCGTCCTCCCTTGCATCTGCCGTTGCCTCCGGTGATAATATGGTCGTAAATGTACATTAAGGTTTAACTAATTATTGCTATATTTCACAACACTATGACTGTTTAATCTTTGTGTTCGTAACAATACCCAGCGTGAACTCTTAAATAGCGACTCAAGCCGTCCCTCTCGTCCTCCCTTGCATCTGCCGTTGCCTCCGGTGATAACATGGTCGTAAATGTACATTAAGGTTTAACTAATTATTTCTACACTTCACAACACTATGACTGTTGAATCTTTGTGTTCGTAACAATACCCAGCGTGAACTCTTAAATAGCGACTTAAGCCGTCCCTCTCGTCCTCCCTTGTATCTGCCGTTCCCTCTGGTGATAATATGGTCGTAAATGTACATTAAGGTTTAACTAATTATTTCTGCATCTCACAACACTATGACTGTTTGATCTTTGTGTTCGTAACATTACCTAGCGTGAAGTATTAAATAGCGACTTAAGCCGTCCCTCTCGTCCTCCCTTGTATCTGCCGTTCCCTCTGGTGATAATATGGTCGTAAATGTACATTAAGGTTTAACTAATTATTTCTGCATCTCACAACACTATGACTGTTTGATCTTTGTGTTCGTAACAATACCTAGCGTGAAGTATTAAATAGCGACTTAAGCCGTCCCTCTCGTCCTCCCTTGTATCTGCCGTTCCCTCTGGTGATAATATGGTCGTAAATGTACATTAAGGTTTAACTAATTATTTCTGCATCTCACAACACTATGACTGTTTGATCTTTGTGTTCGTAACAATACCCAGCGTGAACTCTTAAATAGCGACTCAAGCCGTCCCTCTCGTCCTCCCTTACATCTGCCGTTGCCTCCGGTGATAATATGGTCGTAAATGTACATTAAGGTTTAACTAATTATTTCTACACTTCACAACACTATGACTGTTTAATCTTTGTGTTCGTAACAATACCCAGCGTTAAGTATTAAATAGCGACTCAAGCCGTCCCTCTCGTCCTCCCTTGCATCTGCCGTTGCCTCCGGTGATAATATGGTCGTAAATGTACATTAAGGTTTAACTAATTATTTCTGCATCTCACAACACTATGACTGTTTGATCTTTGTGTTCGTAACATTACCTAGCGTGAAGTATTAAATAGCGACTTAAGCCGTCCCTCTCGTCCTCCCTTGTATCTGCCGTTCCCTCTGGTGATAATATGGTCGTAAATGTACATTAAGGTTTAACTAATTATTTCTGCATCTCACAACACTATGACTGTTTGATCTTTGTGTTCGTAACAATACCCAGCGTGAACTCTTAAATAGCGACTCAAGCCGTCCCTCTCGTCCTCCCTTACATCTGCCGTTGCCTCCGGTGATAATATGGTCGTAAATGTACATTAAGGTTTAACTAATTATTTCTACACTTCACAACACTATGACTGTTTAATCTTTGTGTTCGTAACAATACCCAGCGTTAAGTATTAAATAGCGACTCAAGCCGTCCCTCTCGTCCTCCCTTGCATCTGCCGTTGCCTCCGGTGATAATATGGTCGTAAATGTACATTAAGGTTTAACTAATTATTTCTGCATCTCACAACACTATGACTGTTTGATCTTTGTGTTCGTAACATTACCTAGCGTGAAGTATTAAATAGCGACTTAAGCCGTCCCTCTCGTCCTCCCTTGTATCTGCCGTTCCCTCTGGTGATAATATGGTCGTAAATGTACATTAAGGTTTAACTAATTATTTCTGCATCTCACAACACTATGACTGTTTGATCTTTGTGTTCGTAACAATACCTAGCGTGAAGTATTAAATAGCGACTTAAGCCGTCCCTCTCGTCCTCCCTTGTATCTGCCGTTCCCTCTGGTGATAATATGGTCGTAAATGTACATTAAGGTTTAACTAATTATTTCTGCATCTCACAACACTATGACTGTTTGATCTTTGTGTTCGTAACAATACCTAGCGTGAAGTATTAAATAGCGACTTAAGCCGTCCCTCTCGTCCTCCCTTGCATCTGCCGTTGCCTCCGGTGATAATATGGTCGTAAATGTACATTAAGGTTTAACTAATTATTTCTGCATCTCACAACACTATGACTGTTTGATCTTTGTGTTCGTAACAATACCCAGCGTGAACTCTTAAATAGCGACTCAAGCCGTCCCTCTCGTCCTCCCTTGCATCTGCCGTTGCCTCCGGTGATAATATGGTCGTAAATGTACATTAAGGTTTAACTAATTATTTCTACACTTCACAACACTATGACTGTTTAATCTTTGTGTTCGTAACAATACCCAGCGTTAAGTATTAAATAGCGACTCAAGCCGTCCCTCTCGACCTCCCTTCCATCTGCCGTTGCCTCCGGTGATAATATGGTCGTAAATGTACATTAAGGTTTAACTAATTATTTCTACACTTCACAACACTATGACTGTTGAATCTTTGTGTTCGTAACAATACCCAGCGTTAAGTATTAAATAGCGACTCAAGCCGCCTCTCTCGTCCTCCCTTGCATCTGCCGTTGCCTCCGGTGATAATATGGTCGTAAATGTACATTAAGGTTTAACTAATTATTTCTACACTTCACAACACTATGACTGTTTAATCTTTGTGTTCGTAACAATACCCAGCGTGAACTCTTAAATAGCGACTCAAGCCGTCCCTCTCGTCCTCCCTTGCATCTGCCGTTCCCTCTGGTGATAATATTGTTGTAAATGTACATTAAGGTTTAACTAATTATTTCTACATTTCACAACACTATGACTGTTTAATCTTTGTGTTCGTAACAATACCCAGCGTGAACTCTTAAATAGCGACTCAAGCCGTCCCTCTCGTCCTCCCTTGCATCTGCTGTTCCCTCTGGTGATAATATTGTCGTAAATGTACATTAATGTTTAACTAATTATTTCTACATTTCACAACACTATGACTGTTTAATCTTTGTGTTCGTAACAATACCCAGCGTGAACTCTTAAATAGCGACTTAAGCCGTCCCTCTCGTCCTCCCTTGCATCTGCCGTTGCCTGTGCTGGTAATATGGTCGAAATCTACATAAAGGTTCAACTAATTATTTTGTAAACCCGTAATATGATTGTGTGTATTGTTTTCGTAGTGTATTGGTTTTTTTATTGTTTGTATATTACCACAGTGCTCTTATAATTGTATAGATACCGCGTGTTCTAAGTCACATCCTTTACCGGGACGAAAGAGTTCAACGCGTGCGAAGTAAACTACTACAAACACCATACCTTCTAAAAAAATAAAATTACAATGTGTTGTGGCTAATTATGTTTTGTTTTTTAAAAAAACTGCTTTAATGCTGTTAAAAATTGACCGCTTTCCTTTTACCGCTTACTCCAGTTGTGTGGAATAGGTTTTGTTCAACCCAACATTTAATTCAGTATGTTTTTGCAATAGTTAGTAATAAACAGATAACATTATTTGCAAAAAGCCATAACAATATAACCTAATGCCAGCCTATTTATAAACAAGCAAAGAGTCGACAAGACATCACAAACAACTTGTAATAATAATACTTATTGATATGAACATAGTCATGTTTATTTCGGTTAAGAATATTGGTACGTTTGAGTACATTATCCTGCCCTTCCTAACAAGAAAGCTTTAAACTGTACTCTTCAAGATAATGGAGTTAATCCGAAACGCGCACGAAGAATAATATTTTATTTGTTTATAAGAAAAAAACAGAAGAATGTACTTAAAAGTATAATATTTATGCTATTAATAAACGCAGAGTCGTCCTTAGCAAATGCGAAGGCTGGAGCAAAACATTTTTACCAGGCTTTTTTGTTGGTTCTAAAAATTTTAAATATTCTCGCCCTAAAACATGTGTTTAGAGCAATTTTCATAAAGTCATTTCGTTTTAAAACACGCCAGTCTATCGCTATTTGTTGATAGGCCTCCGCTATCAAACGATGTTTTCTTTTTATGATCGCGATGCCGAACCTACAAAAGTTCTTAGGTCATTAATCAATAATTTAACATATTGCGCGGGTAATCAGACAGCTATTTTAGGCACCTATATCTGTACATTATTTTCACTCAACCAAAACTTCTTACTTTTTTTTAGAGGGAGTAAAGCCTGAAGCTGCCGCCCCCCTCGCTCCACCCTAAGGACAGCGCTGTACATACGGCTTATTTTTGTTTAATATTTTTGTAAAGTGATTATCCAGTATGACTCCTCAAATGCGTGACTATTTTCGCCCAAGAAAAGTATGAAAGTATTGTGAACTTAGTGTTAAAGTAGGGGAACGTCCTGTTACAGTGGCGTAGGCAAGTGGGCCCGGACGCCCTGAAATTTAAAAGTATTTTTCATTTATAGCATATTATTAATGCAACTGTTAAACTTAATAGCCGCTAGTATGACTAATTGGGTATAAGTGTACCAGACCGTACAGGTGTAATATAACAATTACATTTTTGCCAGAATAACATTAAAATGTTCAGTTATTAATCCCTTTTGCGAAACATGAGAACATTTCCAGACGTGATGGATAAAAATGTTTTCCCCTCTCGCGGTTTGGATCAAAGAAACATACCTCAAGATGTATATTTTGCTTTTTAACAAGATTATCTCGGCATAGACATTGTTTACTTATGGAAAAGGTTATGGTTGTTTTCGTAGAAACACCTATCCTTACTTTTCTTTCATATAATAATAAAATGAAGTATGAAACTGTGGCAATCCTAAAAGTTTTGGGTCTTTTCTATTATACGACCGCATGACTTAAAATATTTTCTATGGAAATTAGAGCACTAATTATTGCCAAATATTGCTTTCTACATAAAATAAATATTTAATAAACCAGGTAAGACCATATAAATAAAGCAGCAAGTTTCCTTATCTTATCAGTTACTGCGACCATCAGTTCACCGTACTTTGACCATCAGTGTCCTGTTAGTGCTTCAGTATTGCTATTGTCACTGATACGTTTAGTTCGTGATAGATAGTAAGGATAAAGCAGTAAGTTATTTTCGTAATAAAGGAATACTACATAACACGCGTAATTGTGATAACGGACACGACATGTCGCTAAGTTTGACAAATGCTCATGATCGGTGGCGGTGTAACAGAAAAGATTGCCGCGTTCCAGTTGGCCTGAGGAAAGATACGTGGCTCGAAACAAGTAAACTTCCTTTTGAAACTATTATTTTTTTTCATATACTCCTGGTCAAAAGAGTACACTACCACTAAGTTTTGTGCGGAAGAATTAGGTATGAGTGCAGGTTCAATAACCGATTGGGAAAATTATTTAAGAGAAGTATGTGCACATTCCATTCTTAATAATAAAACGAAAATTGCGGTGTAAATAAAACTGTTGAAATTGACTCGTCATGTTTTTCGAAAAGAAAAAATCATGTTGGCCGAGTTTATTCTCAACAATGAGTGTTTGGTGGGATCTGTAGGGAGGATAACAAGTGCTTCCTGTACGCTGTACCAAACAAAACAGCTGAAATGCTACTTACAACTATAAAATACTATATTGAGCCGGGAACTACTATAATTTCAGATATGTGGAAATCTTACGGTGGGATAACAAGTATACCTGACATGAAGTATAACCATCTTACAGTTAATCATTCTGAAAATTTTGTTGACCCCATAAGAATAGAATCATTGTGGTCATCTGCCAAAAGGCGTAACCGTAAAGAGTGTGGAACCAGTAGAAACTTAATCGACTCTTACTTGTGTGAGTTTCTTTGGCGAAAACATAACCAAGGAAATGATCTCTTCAAACTAATTATCGAGGATATTAAAATATTTTGGCCACCAGAAGCCTGAGTATCGTATCAATGTTTAATTTTAATAAATTCAAGAAATAAATTTGTGTGCTAAATGTTCTTTGTTTATGTATTTTGAGAAATAAAGTGTATTACTATTTTTGGTAAAAAAACCTGTCTAAAACCTTTCATTTTATGGATAATGTTATCAGTTGAGGTAAGAAACAAAGCTTTTATATTGCTATGTTTTCATAGAAAATATTTTGAACCATGCGGTCGTATAATAGAAAAGACCCTAAGTTTTTTTTAGAATGATTTATTTTATTGACAAACTATTTAGTCATTTCGAAGTTACGAGTATATGAGTTACAGTTAAACTAAGAAATATTGAAATTTCTATGATTAGGTCTAGCGCTGTACTTTCGAGTGGGATTTCTCCTGGTAGCTTTTTGCATACCTTGCTTCACAACATCCAACATTATACAGTGAAATAACTTGAAGCAACTATAACGTAATTTTTTATTTTAAATAAATAAAAAGCACTCTTCATCTAGGTTTTTCAGTGCTAGAAAAGCATAAGATTACCCTTCAAGGTGTTAAATATTTAAACGTTTCCCAGAGAGTTCTCTGGACCTCCTTTGCTGAAAGGTTAGAACCCATAGCCCCGAATTATTTTCTGCCTAAGCTGCTGTCCTGGTAGGAGAAGTAGAATGTAGAAGGAGCCATGGTATCACGTGTACAGGTTCAGGTACCTGAAGTAGACAAATTCTCTTTCGGGGTGATAAAAAGTTTTCTATCTGTTACACCCACTTGCAAGAAGAAGGGAAGGGAAAGATAGAGTTAGGTAAGATAAGGAAAGTACATAATGATTTTCAGGTGCTGTGTTGCGTACTAGAAAATCAGTTATCCGGAGTTATAATTCCCGGTGTGTGTTTGTGTGTGTGCATTTGTGTTGTGTGTGTGTGTGTGTCTGTCTGTGTGTGTGTGTTTGTGTTGTGTGTGTGTTTGTGTGTATGCATGTGTGTGCATTTGTGTTGTGTGTGTGTGTGTGTGTGTGTTTGTGTGTGTGTGTGTGTGTGTGTGTGTGTGTGTGTGTGTGTGTGAATGAGTGTGTGTGTGTGTGTGTGTCTGCCTGTGTGTGTGTTTATGTGTGTGCATTTGTGTTGTGTGTGTGTGTGTGTGTGAGTGTGTGTCTGTCTGTGTGTGTGTGTGTGTTTTGTGTTGTGTGGGTGTTTGTGTGTATGCATGTGTGTGCATTTGTGTTGTGTGTGTATGTGTGTGTGTGTCTGTCTGTGAGTGTGTGTTTGTGTTGTGTGTGTGTTTGTGTGTATGCATGTGTGTGCATTTGTGTTGTGTGTGTGTGTGCGTGCGTGTGTCTGTCTGTGTGTGTAGGTTTGTGTTGTGTGTGTGTGTTTGTGTGTGTGTGTGTGTGTGTGTGTGTGTGTGTGTGTTTTGTGTTGTGTGGGTGTTTGTGTGTATGCATGTGTGTGCATTTGTGTTGTGTGTGTGTGTGTCTGTCTGTGAGTGTGTGTGTTTGTGTTGTGTGTGTGTTTGTGTGTATGCATGTGTGTGCATTTGTGTTGTGTGTGTGTGTGTGTGTGCGTGTGTCTGCCTGTGTGTGTGTCTGTGTGTGTAGGTTTGTGTTGTGTGTGTGTGTTTGTGTGTGTGTGCATGTGTGTGTGTGTGTGTGTGTGTGTGTGTGTGTGTGTATGTGTGTGTGTGTGTGTGTGTGTGTGTGTGTGTGTGTGTGTGTGTGTGTGTGTGTGTGTGTGTGTGTGTGTGTGTGTGCATGTGTGTGGGGGGGGGTGCAACACACTTGCATATGTTTCATTTGGTGCAGTGAAATTAAAGGGGTGTTATCTGAGCCAAGGAAATCATATATTGTGCTCATGTTTACATTCACTTTATCCCTTCCAATTCCTACTCAATTCGCGGATGACAAGAAAACATATATTTGAGGGTCCTCTACAAAAATTACCTATATAGTAAAACTTCCAGGATTATTCAAAGTTTTACCCAGATAACTGTTGGTCAATTTCTTTAATAACCTTAATAACCTCTTGCTAGTAAAAAAAATAGGTTTTCTAATTCATACCTTGGTAAATTAAATGCAATTATTTGAATGCAAATTATGAATTCACCCAGGCATAAAGATATGCAAGTGAAACTATGCCTACCCCTGCTCACTGGCATAGTTATGCTGCAGGAACCTTTGTTTGCAGCATAATATATTTTAAAATATCAACATAGTGACTATACAGATTTTCTAAACTTTGTATTCAAAAGGACGTTTTTAAAATTTAAACTAAAGTCTCTATATGAAAAAGCAAACTCTGTAAGCACTTAAGGCTCTCAATATATATGCACATACGTTGGCCAGAGCTAATATAACCCTGGCCTTCCATCACCCACCCCAATATTTACTGAAAAATATAATTAATCGACAATATATTATTTAATTTATTTAGAGAAATGATAAATTTAGGTAAATAACAAACAAATTTTACAGATTTAATAATTTTTGTTCAGATTTTTAGAAGTAGTGATAAGAACTTTCTATTCAACAATAGTATGAAGAAGTTAATAGCTTAGCTGTCTTCCCTTACACCGGTTATTGAATGTTAATTATGCTGATGAACTCACTTTCAATAAATGTCACAACTTTAGTGCAATAGTTATGATAACAATGATTAGATTATGGTGCAACGTTAATCATATAAAATTTGTGAGTCGCTATGTATGACACATCTTCTATACTCATGATACATTTAATAAACTGTTTTAAAAGTCAATATTCTGAACTTTATTGCAAAATAAAACACTTTCTATGCACATTATTAGTAAAGCAAAAAGTTTGTTTTGATCAGTGATTTTTTGGGAATCAATCAAGCTGCCTATGTAGTATCGGAATATAGCTAGGATGGAGGTAAGGATGTAAAATTCCTTGGTTTGGAATATAGAGAGGGATTATTGCATAACTGTACTAGGGTCACATTCCTGAAGCAAACCTACCCAGCTAAGGACATAAAGAGATGTCTTCCCATTACAAAGAATAAGGAATGCCTACAATGGGATAGCAAAATAACCCTCACAGGTAAACAATGCTGCACTGATTTCATACATATTGGAAACACGGGCTGTACTTGTTGGACATAGTCTGTGTAAATCAGGTGTTAGTTTGTTTCTTACTGTAGTAATTTTACTGTTGATTTGAGTATTATTGGTGCATTATAGCACAGTATATTCTTGCAGTTTTTGTGTTGTACATCTTGAGGTTTTTTTGTCATAGAGTCTTGTCTATGACTCACAGCCTTGAACAATGTACTGACTCAGTGCAAAATGCGTCTGTTGCAAAATATCAGTAACTAGCGGTTTTTTGGCAAAACACTATCTTCTTTATGTGATCATAAATAAATCAAATTAAATGTAACTACAACTTCTACAGTCTGAAGCATAGTTTAATTTTCAGTCAAATTATAATTTCAGGCCATTTCTAAGAGTAAACCCTTTTTAAATTACAACTTTCATGAACTTAGAATGTATCACAACAATATGAGACAATGATTTTACTAAAGTGTTGTTGCAAAAGGAGTAATTAAATGCCAAATATTATATTCTTTTTAGAAACAAATCAAAGAAATTTCAATTCTATAACTAAAAACACTTGTAAATATCTTGAATTTTATACTCCATTACGTTCGGTGGATCTTATTAATCACTTAAACAATAGTTTATGACTATCCGAACTTTGAATTTAGTATATTTGTTAAAGCTTACTGAGACAGAACGTTTTTGATGGCTATGTGCCGATCTTCATCAGTGTCTTATACTTGGAGATGTTGGGTCAAGCGGTGACGGTTTTAAAGGTAGGTTTTCGATAGTATCGAAGAGTATGTGTGATTTGTATTGTGTTTGTTTGTTTAAATATGTTTGTACTTTGTGTTTTTGTGTGTATGTAAATTTCATATTGTTCTTGTGTGTTGAGATGTGGTCCTTTTTTGTTGATGTGTAGGATTTCTAGGTTGTGGTAAATGTTTGTGTATTTGTACCCTGTTTCTTTTATATGATTGTAAAATGTTGAGTTGGTGTTCTTTTGTGTTCCTCTACTGTTTGTTTAAAGCTGCGGCCTGTTTGTCCAATGTAGAATTCGTTACATTCATCGCAGTTCAGTTTGTATACGCCTAGTGCTTGCAGTTTATCCTTGTTGTTGGTGTTGTGTTTTGTATTGAAACTTGTTATTAGTTTTGTATGCTATTTTGTATCCTATTTTTTGAAATTTGTGGGCTATTTTGTTTGTTGTTTTGTTTATGAATGGTAAAGTGATGTATTTGTTTTCCCTGTCTGTAGTGTTAATTTTAGTGTTTTTTTGTATTTTGTACCATAGTTTGTCTATTATTGTATCCATTTGTGTATGCTAAATATTTAATTGTGTCTAGTTCTTTGTTTATGTTTTCTGTGGTCATTGGGACTTCTTTAAGCCTATGGAGCATGGATCTGAAGGTAGCGTGTTTGTGTTGGATAGGGAGGTTTGAGGTGTTGTGGATAAGTGTGTCTGTCTTATGGGTTTTAATTATGGTAAATAATTTTGTGTGTGAGAGTATTGTTTGTGAGTATTTTGGTGTTTTCTATGTGTTGTAGAAAAATTTCGCTCAGGACACTTCTGATAGGACTTCCCATGGATAGGCCATCTGGTTGTGAATAGAAGTTTGAGTTGAGGGTGAAATAGTTTTGTTTGGTGATGATTTGGAGGAGGTTAGATGAAGATCGGCACATAGTGATCGAAAACGTTCTGTCTCAGTAAGTTTTAACAAATTTACTAAATTCAAAGTTCAGATAGTCATAAACTTGTAAATATGTTGCACCTACCTATAATAGCACTTACTTTTATAAATGTTGAGTACGGCCGTTTCAAGAGATGTGTCCCATTGTCAACTTAGACCTTAACTCAAGTTTTTAGTTATAAAAACTAGTAGCTCACGGGAAGATAGAATCAACTAATATGAGGTTCTGTGATAATAAGTTTTAAAATTATTCAGATCATTATTTTGTAACCATTATGAAATGTTTCCAGGTATAACAATTCCTCCTCAAGTACCCAATGATGTGGTGAAGAATCCAGTCAACCAGTGGCTTCTAGATTTCAAAGATGGAGGGTTATGGAAACGTCGATTAGTTCGCAGAGTTTCCCCTACAGATGTTAACAATGAAAATTATGAAACAAAGGAAACATTAGAAGATATTCAGTCACCTGAGTCTGATAGCTCTATGCTTTTAGTATCTCATGCAGGTCCGCCCATTGACTTCCAAGACTGTGATGTTTCTAGCAATGCCTCAAATTTGAGTGCAGGAGCTTTGCAAGTAAGAAATATTACTACTGTTTTTCATTTTGCTATAAGTCAATAATATGCAGATACTGATGATACCAAAAATAATTTTTTAAACATTTTCTTGTACAAAAACTGGTGCTAAATTACAAAAATATGAAGGCGGGATAAACAGCTCCTCTCCTAATTCCAAGCTTGACTTAATATTGTTGGAATCGGATAAATGAATGGCTGAAACATCTATAGGCAGAATTAATGAGAGTGAGAAAGGTACATGTTATAAAAATAAACTATTCTAGCTCTCATTCATTAAAACAATGTAAAATGACAACTTGCACTCAAGCTGTGACACAATGTAAATAAAGATTCTATGACAACATTAAAAATCAGATAGAAGGTCTTAAAATTATCATTCAAGATGTGTCTTTAGTGTTCTTCTTTTTTCAAGAAACATACATCCACAAATCCCAGAATTTCTAATTAAATTGAATATATCCTAACAAATGCAAAAAATAGCATCACCTTTCTATAAACTCAAGCTCAAAATAGCTTTCCATACATGTAGCACAACCAAAAACCCCCTACACCTTAACATCACATGCCAAGAGTAAAAATAATCACAAGTAACAATTGCTCTAGATTCTACATACACAGAAAGGCAGATGCTGTGCCAAATTCATTAAACACATGAAATTGTAGTTTTTGTATTGTACATCTTGAGGTGTTTTAAAATGTCCTTACGATACCACTTGGCAAAAAAACACTGCTTACTGATATTTTTCAGCAGGCGCGTTTTGTACTTTGAACAATGTATAAGTGTCTGCTGAAAAATATCACTAAGTTTTAGTTTCTTGGCCAAGTGATATCATAAGAACATAAAAGATAATAAAAAATTACAGTCAGAATCTGACTTCCAGATACAAATTAGAATCTATGCACGCTCATTTATTATTCTTAGCACACACACACACACATCCTTTCTTTTAGATATTCTGCTTACATGAAAACCGGTTTTGAATATAAAAAAATCCTGGAATCCTCACACACGGCTGTAAATTCGTAAGAAAAATGAATTATTGGCCAAATCTTAGGTCAGATTTAGCATGTTAGCATAGATTCTCTTTCAGTTATAAATAAATTGTATACAAAATTATCCAGGGTTTTAAAAATGATATTTCGAAATGTTAAACTAAATCATCCTAGAAGTCTCAACTTCAACAAAAAAATAATAATTATCAATTGTAAACTAATTTTTTTCAAAATTGAAATGAAACCATCAAGAGATCATCCTCTTTTATTTGAATCAAATTCAGCAAAATCTGTTAGTATTTTTTGAGTAATCGCTGAACAAACGTAAAAATTACGAAAAACAACACCAAGAAACAGGGTGATTGAGTAACTCTTCTTTTTCTAAAGTCTTTAATAAGACCCATTTTTCAATTTATTTTCTTAGTTAAGACTAAATATTAAATCATTTCTTGCAGCTGCTAAGAACTCTAAAGCTTTCCTCTAAGTAATTGCTTACATAAATAGAAAAACTGAAAAATGACTGCTCTTAAATAGCCTCAGCTGTTTTCTAGCGATGTTCCAGGAAATAAAGTGAAAGTACTTTGCGAGATGTACAAATCCAACATAACGAGATAATTGCATTTTACGAATGGACTTAGTTATGTTTATATTTAATTTTGACATACGTAATTAGGAGAGAAAATGAAATTACAAAAAGTTGATGTTGAACGCTAACCTGAGGGTCTAAAAATAAATTAAATGAAAATAAAACCAAATTAAAACGATTCGGTTAAATAAACCAATCCTGGAATCTGGAAAGGGTTCATAATAGCGTTCCATGTGACTTATAATTAATTGTTAAGTAATTTTTAAGTATAATATATTTTGGTTGTACAATTTTTATTACATTTTGGATTTAAATCAAACCTGGATTTCAGAATCAAACCTTGGCACACAAAAATAAAGGCATTCTACATACACAAATTTACATATTTTACGCTTCATTAATAGAAGCAGAAAACTTAACATAAAAGAAAATCTCAAATATAATCCACAATATATTTTAAAAGATGAAAAAAACACGCAGTTAAAACTTGATAGTTGGCCTTACATAGTTTGTTAATGTGATGAGTGTAGGAAGTATTGTCACATTATTATTTTGTGTGTAATGGTAGAATGGAGAACAACACTATTGCATCAAATTCTGCTAGAAAATTTGCAGCACTTAAAAGAATTAGTTCTTAGCTGCAACCTATAATAAATTATAACAAGCAACAGTTAATATTTTTAATAGAAAGTTTAGATATGAAAGAAAAGTATAGGTGTTTTCAAATTCGCTGAACTTCAGTTGAACGATCTAACTATTGATAAATTTTAAACAAAGTGATATATCATTGAAAAAATAAATTTAAAATGTAAAATGTTTAATGAAATTGATATTGGCAATAGCTGTATATAATGATTTTAATGATGTATTGAAGTGTACTTAAGAATTAGATTTTAGACAAAGTAGTTAAAATAAACACCTGCATTTGGACCAATACCTCCTGCAGTATAGTTATGTCAAGCATAATTTGGTTGATTCTTTTACATAATCTTTTCACAAATATTTTAGGTTAACACATTGTTATAGTTGAATTGCAATATAGCTATTATGAAAGAAAATCTTATCAGAAGGCAGTAAAGACTATAGTTTTATGTTTTCCTACCTTTGGTGGTGTTCTGTTCTTCAACAGATCTTGTAATACAGAATTTCTTGTTCATTGGCACAAGTTTATTAAACATTTTTTTTTCAGAATATTCGTGAACAAATGGCTGTGAGTTTGGAGAAAATGAAATACCTGGAAGATCAAGTTAAAATTATTCCAGTTCTTCAGGTAAATACTCGATTAATAAGTAGAATGTCTATTTTAAACATAATTTTTCAAAAAACTTATATTTATTACTAGTTCAAGAAAACTTAATAAGAATTTCAAATAAAGATTGTTTTGGGTGTTTAGAATGTTTGATTATTTCTAATTTAAACACAGTTCGTTCATTTCAATCTTTCAGATTTGTCTGCTTTCACTGGTAACAAAACTCTATGAGTTACCATTTTCTGTGCCTTCCAGTTTGTCCGAGCACTACCATGTAATATTTCTTCATGAATGATTCCCGACCAATTTTTTTTCTTTATCAGTTTTATTATTTTTCATACTACATCAACTTTAAATCTAACTTCATATCTAATTTACGAGCTTCATTTTTCTTCATTTAAGAAGGCGCTTTTGTGTTTTTCTTAACTTTCTTCAAATTTCTACATTTTAATATCTTAAACACATAAATATTGTCCTTATTTGTATTGTTTCCCCTCAGTATAATTTTACATTAACAACAAAATTAACAATTTTGACAGTTGGGTCAAACTTAACTGGGCAAGAGTACCATATGAAGTATGGGAAGGGATTGCAAAATTTAGAGAAAGACTCAACTAAAATTTATATTCCGTCTGTTGTACATCAAAATAATTATATTTTTGAGGAGTTGGATGCAAACGTTCAAGCTTAGTTATATCTTAGCAATCACTATATTTAGACATTTAGCTAATGTCTTATACCAGGATATTTGAGTCCTAGGTAGGCCTATATTAAATGTTTTGTTATGCAATAGTAAATACAAAATAAATCAATAAAAGTCGAATTACAAATTTAGAAGTTATGAGCTCTTATTAACCGATTTTATCTAGGAACTATGCTACTGGGAAACAAATCAGCTCTTTTAGTTCATTTCAAAGGACTGTACATTTCCTCTCGAACCGATAGATCAACAAAACAGAAAGAGATCTAAATCAATTATATTACTCTAATTTACTCCAAAAATTGTCAGAATGGCCCAGAAGATTTTAAATAAGCCTGTATATTGATTTTAACAGTGGCTCTTGACAAAAATCAAAGAGCATAGAACTCTGCCAGGTAGATCAGGAATCACCAGGTGATTACAATTATTTTATTTCATTCTCTCATATTTCTTTTTGTGTTTTCTCTTCGATTGACAAAGACCACTGTGTGGTTGAAATATATCATTGTTTAAGTGCTTTTATGTGTTTCTATTTCAAGACTACAGAGTGGACTCTTACCAAGGTAAGTCTGTCAGTCTCCTAGTCCAAAAAATCTAAATAATCTTTACCAACCAAAACTATATATATATATATATATATATATATATATATATATATATATATATATATATATATATATATATATATATATATATATATATATATATGAGTGATTCGACAATGGTCAAGTGACCAAAAGGTGCCTCATCACAACAAGGTAAAATTATTGCACTTAGTGGTGGATAAAAGTATATTTACAATAGTAATATATCAACTTCATAAAGTCAGTGCAACGGAAAAACAATGGATAACGTAAAATATCAAGAATATATATATATATATGTACATATATATGCTGATACGTATTCCTTCACGGATGGAAAAATATGATGAATTGTTACTATCTGGAGTACATCCGTTCATTCTGAAGTCCATAAATTCGCAGTTCCGACGTTTCACTAGAATCTCATCCAGCATTGACGAGGTGAACCCAACAACAGTAGAAGAGCGAGTTCTTCGCTCTTCCACTGATGTTAGGTTCACCTCGTCAATGCTGGATGAGATTCTAGCGAAACGTCGGAACTGCGAATTTATGGACTTCAGAATGAACGGATGTACTCCAGATAGTATCAATTCATCGTACATATATATATATAATATGAATGCAAATGTATTACGTAGAAGGATTATACACCATTTATTATGTGTTTTATATTATAAATTGTTTTATGTACATTTTTAGATCATAAGTTGAAATTTGTTTAAAAAATGTAACTGTCCATATTTTGTTATCATTATGATTATATTTTGAAATAAATCTTCTGGTGAGCCTACAACTGACATATTTGCACACATTTTGTGATTATTGAAAAGCTTCTAATGTCTTTGTTGTAGATAGTATAAGAGAAGATTGTAAAACTACTACAAAACAGTATTAACTGAAAGAATTTATCTGAAATAACATTTTCATTACTTAACTTTTTAACAGTTAATTATTTCCCAGCTTAACAGAAACAAGCTTTATTAGTTACTTTTATTTACATGTTTTTCAATTCATTTATGGCTGTTGTCAATGAAATGATAATAATAACCATGTTTATGAGAAAGTTTCAATATAAATATAACCTTAGGTAAGCACTAGGTATTGACTATTCAGTTTGTTTATGAAGGAAATGACAAAAATTATGAATATATATAGCTTAATGTGAACCAGAAACAGGGTCACCAGTCAGTTTGTTGGCGCCCAGGATAAGATTTCATCAAGCACCCCACTAAACTCAATCCCACATACATAGTTGTTTGAATACCCGCTCTCAAGAAGCCATTGGAAAATGTTCACCTGTATACTCACCCCTGTATATAAATAAGGGTAAATGATAAATAGATAAGGATTTTTATTTTTATTAACTTGGGAGCAGGTTTTAAACTGCTCGAAGCACTGCTACCTTAAGGTATATTGTACTTACCTCCCTGATCTAGTCAAATAGTCCCTTCCCTCTTACCAGGTTTAGGAGTTTCCTGACTAGTGTTTTACCTTCAGCATCCACCAGAGCCGTTCCATCACCAAAGAGGTTGAAGCGCCTCTCGGCAAGTGCTTCACATCTGTAAATAATGTGTGTGGCAGTCTCCAGTTCCTGCCCGCATAATCTGCACACTGGTTCATCTTTCTAGATACCCATTTTATGCAGATGTTTCCTTAGTCCACCGTGTCCCGTGAGTAGACCTGTGGCTATCCTCAAGTCCTGCCTAGACAGATAGATGAGACTCTTCTGCAGCCCCAAGGAAGGTTTCTCAAGGGTTAGCTTACTGTGTCTCATCCTTTCAGCCCTGATCCAGTGCTCACAGTGTCTTTCAGCCATCCACCTTCGCACTGCCATCTTGACCATGGATTTGGAAATACCTACCGCAGGCTCCGGTCCAATCAGGGGAGTCGAAGACCCATCTCTGGCCAGCGCATCTGCGGCTTCATTTCCAAGTATTCCCCTATTCCCTGGCACCCAACCTATCTTGATTTGATTGCCAGGGCTTGTAGGTTATTTAGGCACTCCCTGACTATGGCCGAGGTGACCACATGTCCGTTTAGTGCCTTAATTGCTGCCTGACTGTCGGAGAAAATAGCAATCCGGGTCCCGTGTGTTCCCCTTCTCGCTATCTCTCCCAGACAGGCATTTATAGCATATATTTCGGCCTGAAAGACAGAGGTATGCCTCCCCAAGGAAAAAACTAGTTTTACCCTAGGGTTTTTACAATAAACCCCTGCTCCAGTGCCGAAGTCCATCTTGGAGCCATCTGTGTACCACATCTGAGCTCCCGATGTTAATGTCCCTGAACATTCCATCATAGTTTGGTGGGCCTGGTCAGGTGCAAACGTTCGAGTACTGTGGTCGCTGCTTATTTCCAAGACGGGTTCTTTGACCACGCACTCGATACTTATATGTCCCGAAACATCTGGGAGGTTAGCCCAGTTGTTCGAGTTGCGCAATCTCCATGCCGCCAGCCTCGCCTCTCCCCTAAGGACAAGCTCAAGGGGGGAAGGTTAAGCATTACTTCCATTGCTGCACCAGGTGTAGTTGACATCGCTCCCAGTGTGCACAGACAAGCCAATCTCTGGATAGAGCTCAGTTGAGCTCTTGTCTGTGCCTGGTCGGCCTTTGTCCACCACACCAGAACACCATAGATAATCATAGGTCTTATCACCCTCAGATACATCCAGTGCATCATTGATGGCTTCAGTCCCCATTTCTTATCCACCATTCTTCTCACTGTCATCAGTGCCCTTTTGGCCCTGTTAACTGTCCTCTCAATATGTGGGTTCCAGGTGAGTTTCCTGTCCAGAGTAACTCCCAGGTACTTCACCTCCCCCACAAACTCAAGGTATTCACCAAACAAGCGAGGCATCCTGGTCGTCAGATCTTTTCGCTGTCTGGTGAAGTTAATAAGAGCAGTTTTTTCGGATTTACCCTAAGGTTCTCCTTATTACACCACTCTTCAATCAGTCGTAGAGGATTTCTGATTACCTCAAGGATTGTATCAGGGAATCTGCCCAGGATCAGAACAACTATGTCGTCCGCATATCCCAGACAGAAGTACCCCTGTTCATTCAGGAGTTCAATAAGGTTGTCAACCACTAGGCACCACAACAGAGGAGAGAGAACCCCCCCCCCCCCTGTGCACAGCCCAGACTTGTCTCCGCCCTTCTGACCTCCCCTGCCACCTCTACAGAAATGCTTCTGTTTGTTAACATGGAACTTATCCAACCACAAGTGGTCGCATCCACTCCATGACGTCTTGCACCATTCACCATCATCTCCACTGAGGGGTTATTGAAAGCCCTTTCAATGTCGAGGAAGGCACAACCTTTCTTAGCGATCATTTGCTCAATCCTACCAACCACTTGATGGAGAGCTCCCTCGCAGGATTTCCCCGGTTGATAAGCATACTGGTTCCAATGCAGTGGTTTTATGGCCAAAGCACCCCTCCTAATATGCCTATCAAGCAGTTTTTCAAGTCCCTTACGAACAAAGGACATGAGTGTAATAGGTCTGTATCCTTTCCCTTCCGATTGGTTACCGGTGGGCTTAGGTATAAAGACCACCTTACTAGATTTCCAGGCTGCCGGCACATGCCCTAGAGCAATGCTTAGCCTGTATAATTTAGTAAGTACCAGCGCCAGCATATCCATTCCCTGCTGCAGCAGCACAGGATAGATCCCATCTGAACCTGGAGATTTGTAGGGTTTAAATGTGCCAATAGCCCATCTTACCCTTTGTGGAGTTACTATCCTCCTTGCCACTTCCCAGTCCTCCCTCTTACCACGTCTTGTGGAGAGTTTGGCAACTGGTTCAGTGTCTGCTCCCCCAAGTTTCCTCAGAGTACTGGAAGGGAAATGTGTTCTGATTAATTCTTCCACAGCTTCCCCTGCCGTTTTTGTTATATTTCCCAGTGGGGTTCTTAGCATCCCCACCGGGTTAACTGGGTCCTTAGAGAGCACTTTATGCAGTCGTGCCCTTCCCGAGTTTTGTCAATTTCTTGACAGAACTCCTTCCAGGACTTCCTGCGTGCTTCTCTAATTGCCCTGTTGTATTCGGTTAGTGTTTTCCTATACTGGTCCCACTCCCCGTTCTTTTTTGTTCTATTAAAGAGTCTCCTGGTGGTCTTCCGAAGTTTGGCTAGCTTCTTGTTCGACCATGACAGATCCCCTACTTTTCTCCCCTCACTGAGAGACCTGCATCCTCCCTTTTCTTAACAATCACCTTCCAAGTATCCTGAACTAGGGTTCTGGGTTTTGACCACCTTCAGAATCTCTTCCGGCTCCTTGTCATTGTAGGGTTTGGGCACCCACATTGAAACGTTTGCAATGCAAAAGATCTCCTTGGGTGGCCCTGCCCTCAACTTTACTCCCTCACTCAGGGTGAAGCTTGGCAGGACCCGAAGGACCCACTCCAGGCTCTCCCGTGAGGAGCATACGACATTTAGAGCCACCCTCTCTAAGTATGCTGTCCTGAACCCTCTATCCCCACTCTCCGCTTGTCTCAGCGGACAGCAGTTTTGAGAAGAACAGTTCCTCCAGCTCCAACACCATCTCTTCCGAGAGTTGTCTCTCTGGGTAACTAACTGGGACAATGGCTAGCTTTTGCCGAAGGGTATCGCCGTATGTGCCCGAAGCATTGCAGCATCCCCCTCTTGTCACAGTTTCACTTTCTTCTTTCTTCCCTCCACTGGAGAGGGATTGGACGTTGCACTCCTAGGCCTTTTGGACGTGCTGGGGTTTGTTGCTCTTGGTTGATTGTTTCCCTGTTGCACCTCCCTCCTCACAACATCCAAGCCCTGGACTTTGACAAGCTCAACTCGGTTTTGGCCTTCCCTTTGTTTTGTCAGGATTATTGGCCCTCCCGCTGCTCTCGCCTGTTCTCTTCGGAGCCGCCTTTTGGTTTTCTACAGCCATTTCACCGGTTTTTTGCAGTCCGCAGCTTGACAGCCGCCCCCGCACCCCCAGTGATGGTTGCCGTTGACACATCTGTTACAGACTCACGGTTTGCCGTCTCATTGGCTCCCGCTGTCTGTGCAGTCTCAAAATCAATTCTTTTACTTATTTGATCCATTAACGTCCCACGAGTATGGGGGAAATAATGGTCAACCAGAGCAGAGCCCCCACTGCCCTGGCAAGACAACATACAATGAGGTTTTGTCTGGTTCCTCAAGGGGATCGTGTGCGACTGCATTTTATACCCTGCAGCCATTCATCCTTCGGCACAATGCCTTCCACCTTGGATTGGGTATTCAGTCACTGACCTTGAAGCACACCCCAAGTTCAGGACATTATTAACTGTTGCTCATGGAGCGAACAGCCTGCTTTACTCTCTTTTTTACAACTGTGTCGTTAGGGTAGTTTCCCGCCCATACTTCACTGCCGCATTGCCCTTGGTTCACCTGGGAGGTGAGAGTAGCATTGTGAGGACTTAATTCCCAACTACCCCAGTCTCCCCAGTCAGAGCAGTTATTTCTACCACACCCAACCGGTTGACTGACGAGGAGGGATAATTCCTCACCTTTGAACCATTGCCTTGGTCCAGGCCTGCTTATTCAGAAACCTTCCGGAATCCTTATTCACAGGTAACCTACATATCTGTAGGCCGTCCCACTATCCGCCACCTGTGGACCCGCCCGGTTGCTCAGGCCAGCTAGCCGGGTAGATAAGGATTAGGGGAAGAGTAAAGTGATCCTTATATCTCATGTCAGCAGAGTCACTTTTCTAAAATAGACCTGTTCTCCAATCAGGGTCTAACTGTTGCTGGATAATAAGAATATTTCTGGTTAGTGGTTGAGTGTATTATTTATCAATAATAAACTACATTAAATTATTCCAAGTAATTAGTGATATATTTTCTTTACATTTTTTTACAACAAGTTACAATATATTTTAAGTTAGAGTGAGGGTAAATATACAAAAAATACATACTGGTATACACTTTTCCCACAACACAAATTTTAATCAGAACATGTTTTCCGCAACCAATATATTAAATTTGAACAATATTGGACTTCAACATACCTAGTGTATGTAGTTTTATCACTGATGAAGGCATCATGGTTGCTAAAAACATGTTCTGATTAAAATTTGTGTTGTGAGAAAAGTATATACCAGTGTGTATTTCTTATAAATTTTCAATATCTTTCACTAGCAAAATCCAAGAAGTTGACATTGTATGATGAAATATTTAGCTGTGAATATAAAAGAAGGTAAACTATTTATTTTGCCTCTCCAACAAATTGAAATATATTTAATGATTCATATATCCAATTTGGACAACAGAATAAGCAATACTTAGGTTATTAATACATTTAAATAATTAAACCTTTTTCAATATAACAGAAGATTTCATTACAAATTCTTACAAATATTTTTGTAACACATAAAATCAATCATGTGTAGCCTGATATAATAATATATATGTTTATATAATATGTAAGATATAATATGTTTATTCTAAATGGATTTTCCTTCAGCCCTAATATAGTGTGGATCTAGTTTATTTCCTAATATGTCCTAACATTATTTCCTAACAGCTTTAAATTTATTTTTAAAAACTGCTTGTATTTTAGTTAAATGATTTAAAACATGATTTCAGGAACAATTATTTGTTTTGAAGCAAGAAAAAGAACAAATAGCAAACCAGTTGAATAAAGAAGTTGAAAATGCTAAGAAATTATCAACAACAAATGATAACGCTCAGTTTAAAAAATACCACACATTGCCATTGAGACCAGGTTAGTTATTATTGAGAATGATTTCATCCTAATCTTTTTTTTAAGGTTGCTCATAGCTCTACTTTTGGCAACTATTTTCATGTAAAAATGCGTGTATCTTGTTCTTACCAAACTTTGAGCAAGAGGAAAATTGTTGGATTTTTCTACAGAAAGAGAATAAAGAATTTTATAAATTTTTTTTAACACATTGACAGCTGTTGACAATACTAGATTGTCACAGCGAGTGATGACTGATAGTTGTCGGTAATATTCTTCATTTAATGCTTCTCGGTGTCTAAAATTTAAAAAACTACTTGATTTGTCTGTCATAAAGTAGAGCCTTGAGTTTAAAAACCTATTTTCACAATCCTGTACTTTTTTTTTGATCTTTGACCAATTCTCTTATAGATAAGTTGAAAATGAACTACAGTACTAAAAATTAAATACTTTTGCTTATTCATTTATTTAATATTATTATTTTTGGTTAGATAAATTATAATCATTAAAACATTTTATAAAAGATTCAAAATCTATTAATACATATTCAATGTAGGTCTAAATTTGTATAAAATATTAAAAATATAAAAAAGTCTAGAAAAATGTATAATGGTCATTTTACAACTCAGACACATGGTCCTTCAAGAGTGATATAAACAAGATAATGATAGAGCAGGGAACTTGGACCAGAGACAGGGCTTGGTCATGTAGATATCTTTGTTATATCCCTAAGCAGGATAAACAAAAAAAATCAATCTCTCTGTTTCATAGGGTGTGATATTTACCATTACATAAATTAAATTTAGTACATTAATAAATAAATATGCTTCAATAAGTGCCTGAGCTATAAACAAGTTTAAAAAATGTTGTCACCCAGATGTTTGTCTAACCCAATGTTTGAAATACAACTGGTGCTTATCATGTAATTTTTCTAATAGAAACACGATTAAATTTGGGAAAATGTATCGAAGAAGTTTAATACAAAGCTAAAGTAAGTTATTTATAAAATAAAAAATTTTAGCACCGAGAAACGATCTACACCAGATGAATAATGCTGACAACCAGTTAAATGTCTTTAATAGTGAATGCTTCACCTTAGAATTCACTTAGGGGGTATTGGATATACATAACATTAGCAGGTGTTCCAGAAAATCTCCCCATTTAACACAGTATGTGAATAACAAAATCAATAGGTTAATAATTCAAAAGAGATATACTTGGCTGATTATGTGTGAGCTTTAGCTCTTATCCATAACTGAATGCAGCCCTTGAGATGATGGTGATAGTTATATTTGTAAGGGGGTACCTGAAGGTTGGATATAATCTCAGAGTAAACATGTTGGGCGACATGGATAAAATGCGCTTTACACCTCCTCACCCAATTGCTGAAGTATATTAATCAATTTAAATAGTATTATAAATGATATTCGAATAATGAATAACAAATAAGAATAACGAATAATGATGAATAAAGCTAGTTTCAGTTCATAATGGCCGCCATAGATGATGTCTTGGCACTAGACACTTGTGTATAGTTTATCAGAACCAAGTCATTACTACCAAGGCACTACTTACCAAGGCATTATATTGGAAATGTCCTGTTTACAATAGCTCGGGTATCTATTTACGGTATAAATATTGTTGCATCAAAGAGAATATGTTTACAATTTAGGTCCTGTATACAAAATATTTACAATGCAACCTAACACATAGTCACTTGTAACATGTTCATGTGTCTTTGTAATAAGTGTACAAACAGTATTAATACTAGTTCACTTTTTATGTGGGAAAGCTGCATAAGTTATAGTGATATGTGTTGTTTTACTTTTCAACACAAAAGTGTCTTACAGAATTGGCGAAAATCACGATAGTGAAAACACTCGAAGAAGCAGAAATCTAGCACTAAAGACTGAAAATAAATACAAACCACATGCATTAGAAGATATGTCTTTACTGAATTAATGTTTGCCATTGCTTTAGGAGATTGTACATCAACATATGTTTAAATACAATTGTGCCAGAAGAGCAGATTTGGAGTGTTGGAATGAATATGCTTTGATAACTGAGTATGAATCAGATGATAAAAACTGTGTTGATCACCACTAGTTCAGCATCTTCTGGGTCTCTGTAGCCCCATAGAAATATCTTTGTAAACTTGGTCAGAACGATATACAATAATGATATACAGAACCTCTCATATCCGAATCAATGTGGCAACCTTTGAAGGGTAGATGATCAGCTGGTTTTGCTTCCTCTTGTTCAACATACTCGATCAGCTGGTCAAATCCCTGGAAAGCTTCGCTATGCGTCATGGTTTGTTTTCTCCCTTCATCTATGGCAGGCACTGACTGTGTGCTCAACCAAGTCTATAGTATCACTAGTAATAAACTCATGACTTCCATCCTGTTCCATACATTTATTCACACCAACACTGTTCATGTTCTTACAACTAGGAATGTTTCAGAGAAGATTGACGATTTCATAATTTGTTTCACTATCAAGATTTTTCGTTTGTCATACTTTTTCAATCCCCTGATTGTTTGTTTTATGGTCCAATAGTTTTTCCCATGATTTAACTAGTGTTAACGGCCTGACTGCATCCCATGCTGTAGTAATCTATAAAGCAACATCTAACAGTTCTTCTAGCATCCATATCGCGATTATAACTGTTAGTAACTTACGGTGATATAACCATCTGAGATTTTCTAGGTTTCCAGTTCCTACACCTATCGCAATGCAAATTTTTTTACATGTCTCTCCCGTGTCTTAGAGTTTTATTACATAAATCCTATCTTCAATATAAAACAGTTTTTTCTGCCATAATGTATATTATAGATTACAAATTCTGGGTAAAATAACTAACTTAATTACCTAATTACAAAAAATCCTGTAGAACATGTGTAAACGAAACGATACAGACACTCAAACGCAATTGATTAAGTTGGCTAATACAACAATCTGTAGGGCCCTAGTGAACTGAACAATGCGGAGACTCAAACACAACTAGCTGAGTTAGGAAGGAACAAAGAGCCGACTGCTGGTGCCAGAGAACTGACCCAAGGGCAAGGTGTCTCGCAGAATAAAGACATTTACTTCATTTTTATATTATGTCCGGATATCGGAGGCTCCGGATATGAGAGGTTTTACTGTATTTGAGTGCAGATGGAGAAACCAGATTAAAGTGAATCTGTTATAAACTCTAATAATGATTCCAAGAGAATTAATTTCCCAAGTAGAAAGATTAGAGTGAAAGCTTTTATGCAGCTTTTTATTCACTATTTTCAGTTTCTGTAATCTCTTGATCCGAGAAACATTGAACTTTTCTTAATATTTAAAATATAAAATCACCAATCGCATTCAGAATGATTTGAAATCATCCAATTTTGGCAATAATAGAACAATTTATACTTAGAAATCAAATTTTCAGACAATTAATCTTGTATTGAAACAGTGATGTTCTGATTGAACTTATCAACGGGACTAAGTAGTACGAAATACGAAAACCATAAGAGTTTTTATTTATCAACGCTCAAAGTATTCAGCATGGAAACACAAGGCTACTCTACAATTTTTTTACATCAGGATCTGAAAATCCATCCCTGCAAAATTGTAATATGAAACATGTTACAAGATGCTGTACATTAGATTATTTAGATATTTTTAGAATATATTTTTCTTTATTTTTCCCCAACACAGAGGGGCTGCAGATAGATACTAACATTATGACCCCAATAAAGAAATTGGCTACCTCAAGTATGCAAATGTATATACTTGAACCAAGATTCTTCATTATACGTATTTCAGAGCAGAATTTTTATGTTCCTATCTAATCCTATTTATTATTTATAATTCTTTTCATATCCTTCATATTCTAAAATTATTGTTCCATTTAAAACATAAAGTCATATTATTCAGTTATGTATGTAAGGTTGTTACTATTCACTAACCATATATTTTGTTCTTAATTTCAGTTTCTGACAAAGTTCAATCTTTTGGTGATCAAGAAATTCCAGTTTCAAGGTTGCACCTTACGGGAATTGAAAAAACAAAGCCAATAGGACATACACGGGATATGGGAGTATCATGCTCAGTAATGACTAGAGACATTGGAGTAAGCCACAGTGGCCCTAAACAATGTTCCGTCTCAACGAACACAAATTTAACACCTACAAATCGTCATTTCAATGATCTAGTTATCTGTGAAGCTATGAAAGAAAATGTGCCGTTGAATTCTCCACATTCAATTAAAGAAGATATGGTTTCTTTAAAAAGTCTTATTAACAAAACTGAGTTTAAAACAGCAGAAACTATTACAGACCTACAAATGAGTCAAGTATATTCTGACACAGATTTAGATAGACACATTGATAAAGCAATAAAACTGTATGAAAACACAATTAATCAGAAGAAGAAAAAAGATGTAATGATCCATAATAAGAGCATTCAAACTGACGAAACAAAATATATTGTGGACAAGAAAGACATAGAAACTCAAACCGAATTTAAAAAATATTTTACAAGTACTGGAATAATGGTAGAACAAGAAATGTGTGATGCTGAAACCCAATACAAAGCATCCGACTCTCCTGTTAAATACAAACTTTGTGAAAAGTGTTCTAAAGAAAAAGTAAGTGTAAGTGTTGGTGTTTCGTTTGAAGATCTACCAAAAGACTCGTTGTCTCTAAGAACAATGGGCATGACAAAAAGTAAATCTTTTGATTACGGAGACCATAGTCCATTCACATTGCGGAAAAAGATTAACACAAGGTCAGTAGGATGTGGTGCAGTAAAATGGCTCACAGACACTAAAGCAACTGATACTTTAGACCTACGTCTGAGGCATAAGGATGCCGGTATGAATACTACTAAAAAACACTTTATAGATGTAGCTGTAGGAGATTCATTTCACTTTAAACCCATAAAATCTAAAGTTTGTGATAAATGTGCTTCTGAACTTAACAGTGTTACCACCACCCCATTGAGTCCTGCGAAAGGAGAGAAAACATCCACAACTCTTACTTCTTCCCGAATTCCTCGTCCAACGAATCCAATTCAAGTGTCAACTGCTACTACACTTCCAGCACACAGTCCAGAGAAGTGGAAACTTATCAAGCAAGACACCAATGCCAAAATCACTGCAGAGATTCATTTGGAGAAAAAGCAGTCCCCTGACACTTCAATTCACCAGCAGTATGTATTTATATTTTGTTATTTAAAACTAATTTTTAAATTTAAATAGCTACTAACCCTCTACACATATGAACTTCTCAAGAATCATTACATAATTGAAAACACTTTTTCAATGGTTTTAGGGAACATTAACCCTTAAAGTCTATTTGACAGAATATCTCATTATCTCGTACATCAGCATATTTATTACAAATATATCTCATGAAACTTGTTTATGAGCTGTAGATCTTGCAGTTTTTTAAAAATTACTACCTTTTGTATCACTTGGCAAAAAACTACTTACTGATATTGTCAGCACACCAGTTACACACTAGGTCTGTGCATTGTTCAATGCTATTCAAGAGACTTTTGTCCGTGACTCACAACATTGATCGCTAAGTGTCAATCTTTGTCAGTGTCTTCTGCTTGGAGTTGTCGGGTCAAAGCGGTGACGGTTTCTATTCACAACCAGATGGCCTACCCATGGGAAATCCTATCAGTAGTGTCCTAAGCAAAATTTTTCTACAACACATAGAAAATACCAAGATACTCACAAACAATACACACGCACACAAAATCATTTACTGGCACAGATACGTCGATGCTGTCATAACACTATACAGAGGCAACTCTCGTCAATGCGAAAAACTCCTTACCTACACTAATAAAATACACCCAAAACTCCACTTCACTTCAGAAATTGAAACCAACCGATCCCTACCAATTGAAACTTCCTCTACCTAACCATAAGAAAATGCCACACACAAAAACACAGCTTCAACATTTACAAGAAACCCATAACAACAGACACACTTATACACAACACCTAAAACCACCCTATCCAACACAAACACGCTGCCTTTAGAGCCATGCTCCATAGACTTAAAGAAGTCCCAATAGACCATATAAAACATAAACAAAGAACTAGACACAATTAAATATTTAGCATACACAAATGGATACAACACCACAATGATAGACAAACTATGGTACAAAATACAAAAAAACACCAAAATTAACAGTAAAGGCAGGGAAAACAAATACATCACATTACCATACATAAACAAATCAACAAATAAAATAGCCTGCAAATTTCAAAAAATAGATTCAAAATATCATACAAAACTAATAACAAGTTACAATACAAAATACAACATGACACCAACAAAAAAGATAAACTACAAGCACCAGGCGTATACAAACTAAACTGCGACAAACTTAACAAATTCTACATTGGACAAACAGGTCGCAGCTTTAAACAAAGAGTCGAGGAACACAAACAGAACACCAACTCAACATTTTACAATCACATAAAAGAAACAGGACACAAATACACAGACATTTACCATAACCTAGAAATCCTACACATCAACAAAAAAGGACCACATCGCAACACACTAGAACAATATGAAATTTACAGACACACAGAAACACAAAGTACAAACATATTAAACGAACAAACACAATACAAATCACACATACTCTTTCATACTATCGAACACCTACCGCTTGACCCGACAACTACAAGCAGAAGACACTGATGAAGATCGGCACATAGCGATCGAAAACGTTCTGTCTCAGTAAGTTTTAACAAATTTACAAAATTTAAAGTTCGGATAGTCATTAACTATTGTTTAAGTGATTAATAATTTAACTTCTATTTCTTTCCATTATATAGAACGTTTTGGTGACATAGCAACTGATAGAACATAGACAACCTACATGCTAGTTATTTCAAATAGTAACACAGTAGCCTTTTTTTTTTTTATTCCATGTCATATCAACACAACTATATTATCACACCCCCTTAGAAAATTGCTAAAATTTTGTTAATTCAAAGCAGGTTTAGATTATGAAAACTATCATATTTTTTGGCATCCTTTAATCTCAAACGGTTTTCAAAACCTAATGAGTTGAATTTCTTAAAATCTCTAAATATTATATAACTACCATATATATATTTAAATGTCCACATCCGGTTTTCCTATTATACTAGATATATAGGGCATATATTATTTAGTAGCATTTTTAATTAACTTTTCAATTGTGTATATAATGCAGATAATAAACCTTTTTTTTATCAACCACAAATAAAAATGTAACTTTGAGTTTAGAAAAAAAGTAGTATATGTTATACCATTAATGTATCTACCAGGTTTTATAGTGGGAAAATAATGGGCTTGTTATAAAACAGAGTTACTGAAAATAAATATTTATATATGTAAATATGTTTACTCATTTAAATAATAGATAAGAAAGCACAAATTAGGCTTACATATATTTATAGTACTTTGATAGTGTTTCATTGGTCTTATAACTTAACCTTGGATAAAATGTGAATTCTTCCTTTCCAAATTCTAGAACCTATATAGAGCAGCTACAAATAGTATCCATGAAACATCTTAGACCTTCTAGAGTAACTGAATAGTTGATAGAAATAAATATTCATATATAAAAATTTAATTTGTCTTTTGACCTTTTTGAAAAAATTTTTTTTTTTTTTTTAAATTATAAGATAAGTTTCCTTGGTTATAATTCACACACTAGATTTGATAGTTGGGTGATAACGGATTTATTGTGAAAATAATTCAGAAACAAAAATTATTTTTGACTATATTGCAGTTTCAAACCAGAATTCTATTAATGAAAAACTAAACTTGAGCCTTAATCATATGAAAAGGTTACAATGAAAATATTGGAAAAACCCCAATACCACAAAAATAACAAATAAAACAAGTTGCTTAAGATTAAACCCTTATGTACATTTCAATGACCATGTCATCATCATCATCAGAGGGTCTTATTACAAAATACAATCTAGCACACAAGAAGTTACAAACTAGAATGTTGTCTAGATTGTATTTTGTAATAAGACCCTCTGATGGTGATGGCATGGTTATTGAAATGTACATAAGGGTTTAATCTTAAGTAACTTGTTTTATTTGTTATTTTTTATTATTTTTGTGGTATTGGTGTTCTTTCCAATATTTTCATTGTAATATATTGTACCACTGTGCTCTTGATATTGTGTATATGAAAAGGTTTTAATAGACTTTAAATACCCCTAAATAAATTAGAATTTATATAGGGCCTACAAAGATTTTATAATTTGAAATAACTTTTTACATGTGAATAAAGTAATTAGTTAGTAGTTATAAATGTTATTTGAATATATAACAGAGAAACCCAATTTTTTAAAATGTTTATAACCGTTATGTTTGACTTTAATGATGATTTTGTTTACCAAAGTCTTTTAATTAGTGTGATACTTTTATGTCACATATGACAAACACATAACCCTGATGTTAAAAAAAAAACCTTGAATGGAATTAATGATTTTGTTATCATTGTTGATCAACGAGGAAATAAAACCAAAATACCAAAAAATCTTGTTTTATGTAACCTAAAAGGAGATTTAAAATTACATTTATCACTTTATTTTTTAATTCCTTTATAAAATTACATTACCTCCTACTCACATAGGTTTTTTTTTATAGGTTGACTGATTTCATAAATTCGTTTCAACCAAGCACCATACATTGGTGGTTTAAGTGGCATCATCCTTTATGTGTCTATACCACAAAACAAAATGTATTTATTGGTAGATAATGCCAGATTAGGGAAACTATAAATACTAACCAGTGACTTAGAAATACTGAATGGAAAACTACTGAGGGGTTCTTAGGAAAAACTACCTATGCCAAAAATTACAAATTTTCAGTAAAGCCATAAAAATGTTTTTTCTTAAATAAAATATTAAAATTGGTATTTTAATTAAGGATTATAAAGGGTATATTGTCTTATTAAAAATACTGTTTAAAATTTTCATTTTTCATCATCAACTAATTTTTATATTAAATTTCTAACATTTATTTATCATGACAGGTTGTTTTTCATGAAAAAATCTCTTCTAATAGAATAGGGTTGGCAAGAATTGGCAGGTAAAATTAATAAAAACTACTGACATAGTTACAAAATTAAATAATAATATAAATGTACAAATAATAAATTCAACCATAACTTGAATTTTCAATTGTTATTGTAACTTTACTTTATTTTCATCTGACCTGGTGTTGTGGCGATTAGTCAACTACACAAGCTTCATTGTCTTGACTCTACTTGCAGGATTTAAAACACTCTATAGGTTTTTTAAATCACTAAACACGTTTTAAATGTTTTAAGCTTGCTTATAGTAGCACTTAATTTGCTTGTTGAGGACAGCCGTTTCGGGAGATGTGTCCCTTTGTCAACTCAGATCGTAACTGATCTCAAGGTTTTCGTAGGTTAGGGTGGGGGTGGGATATTTTGGTGGTGTGGGTGTATTTTGTGCGTATTAGGAGTTATGATGTCAAAAATTGCGTGTGAGATGTAATGTAATTGTGTATTGAGTATGTGTGTAGGGTCATACGCCCAAAACTAACATACACCATCGAAACAGAACTCTCTGAACTTCTTAGACCTTTCAATTAAACGAACAGACAAACAAATACATAAATTCAACATATACCGAAAACCTACTAGTACTAATACGACCATACACAGCTCCTCAAACCACCCACACCAACATAAACTAGCTGCATACAACACCTGATATATCGCCTGCTTAAAACACCGTTAGACAAAGAAGAACACTACCAGGAGTTAAGCACCATAAAATATATAGCACAAACGAACGGATACAATCCAACAATGATTAACAAATTATACAACCGCCTAAAAAATACAGATCATCCGAAACCCACAATCTAACCAACACACTACGAAAATACTACAAAATAGCTTACCCCACACACAACATTCTCAACAAACAATTTAAACCCAACAAGAAAATCAACGGCATTTACAACACCACTGGAGTTTACAAACTAACTTGCAGTTCATGCCCCAGTTTTTACATAGACCAGACAGGGAGGTCCTTCTAAGCATGTTACCAGGAATTATAAAAGCACTAAAAAACAATAACTACAAATCAAACTTCGCCAATCATCTCAACTCCACAAAACATGACTACATAGACATAACATCTAACCTACAAATTCTTCATAAACAACACAGAAATAACCAACGCTACACAACCGAACAATACGAAATATACAGGCACTTCAAACTACACCCTACACACATACTCAATACACAATTACATTACAACTCACACGCACTTTTTGACATCATAACTCCTAATACGCACAAAATACACCCACACCACTAAAATATCCCACCCCCACCCTAACCTACGAAAAAATTGAAATCAGTTACGGTCTGAGTTGACAAAGGGACACATCTCCCGAAACGGCCGTCCTCAACAAGCAAAGTAAGTCCTACTATAGGCAAGTTTAAAAAATTTAAAAGTGTTTGGTGATTACTAGTAGCTCACGTGAAGATGGGATCAACAAATGCTTTTTTAAATCTTTTATTTTATTTCCATTTATTGGAATGCCTTCTTCGTTCAACACTTTAAATGTAAAATCATTTCTAAGAGGTTTCTTATTCCTTATCAATACCGCCCGCCAAGGCCCATAATAGGTAGGTCCCTTAGCATTAGAAGTCATTTAATATTTTATACATTTTAAAACCTTTCAACTCAACAGGAGGTTTTGGCAACTTTAAAAAAATACTGTTTTCAATATCAAAATGACAAGGGCTTTTCCATCACTTTTTCATGTAACCAAACAAGAATGAAGAAAATCACAACCTAGAAAACAGCGAATTTTTCTGGCTAAAGTACCATTGTCATGACATAGGTCATTTTTACTAGAAACTCCTCTTGACAAAGGTTGTTTTTACAGAAACAGTATATCTTAAATGTGAAATATCTCTTGGACATGTGCAAGTTTTGCTAAAATCATTGTCCTGGGTCAAAATAAGATGTATTGCTTTACTTTTATGGCATGAATTTGAAAAAATTGTAATATTTTACATAGGCAGTTTTGCTACAAACCCTTCAATTATAAATAAAACCATCAGTAGGCTCTTTCATGAACAGGTTTATTTTATGTCCAGAAAACTTTAAAAAATCCTAGAAAGATAATTTCGAAAAAGAAAATTTTAAAAAAATACATTGAGACAGGAAACATTATTTGATCAATAGACTTTAGAAGGCTTACAGACACTATTTCCAAAGTTCACGCATCACATCTGCAATAACTTGAAGTCCTAGTATGTCATGATTTTTTTCAAAACAAGAACATTCGTATATGAATAAAGTTTTAAGTACATAAATGAATTCTTGGATTTTGTACGCCATTACGTTCGGAGAATCTAAATTAATCACTTAAGCAATGGTTTATGACTATCCGAACTTAAAATTTTATAAAGTTTTAACAAATTTACAAAATTTAAAGTTCGGATAGTCATAAGCTATTGTTTAATCTATAAATTATGTAATGAAATCCATTCTACTGAATATGAATTTCCAGTACAACAACATTCTGGAGAAAACTATAACATGGTACTACAAGACAAAGCCAAAAGCTATTATAGGACTAGGGATTAGGGCCTATTTTACCCCATTTATTTTTAATATAAAGAAAATAGATATGTTTCATAGTCATGTCAGAATGTCTTCAGTTTAGTATAGTGCCTGTGAACACTCTCCAAGAGAAACGGATTCATTTTTTTCCATGAAGTTCAAGGAGGTTCTTTTAAAGAGCAAACATTTTTCTATTAAATCAAAATAATTCTTCAACTTATGCTTCTAAAATCAAGAGTTTGGCATTAATGCTGAATGGCATTTTTCTGCCATGGATTTTCTCCATGGTTGGGACAGACCATGGGATGGACTTCACCATACAGTAAAAAGATAAAAGGCTAGTTTGCATCAAGTTTTGAAAACCTAATATTAACTCTAATCAAGTTGTATAAGCGCTCAGCTGAAAATATAGCTACAAAAAGTTTTTATTTTAGTATTCATGGTATCATGCTATGTTTTATCAGTTATTTTTAAAAGATCGTTTTAGTGAACCACTTATAATCAAAGGAACCCAAAAGCTCTTTCATGCTTGTTACCTCAAGCTGAAATAAATTATTGGTAGTTTTTTTTCAGAAGTAACTATCTTGTTTTGAGTATTTGTTTTGAGATCAATAGGCAGTGAGCCAAAATTAGCAGATTTTATTGGTAAGCTGCTGTCTATTGCTCAAAGTGGTGACTTACTTATTTACGGACAAAACAGGAGAGAAAGATGATGTAAAAATTACCTTCCTCCACCTCCGAGGGCCTTCAACATTAATTTACACAACAATCCATGAGATGTTTATGGATACCTTTCACAGTTGGCCTACAAACATCATATCCTATTATTATTATTATTATTTTCCACCTTTCACAGATGATTATGTACATCATGAGAAAATGGATTTAAAAATTCTACAAAATGGCACCTCTCCCATTTTTGTAGGTAGTTTTTTTTTTAATTTGGTATTTTTTAGCTTTACTTTAAGCAATTTTTACTTTTACAAACAAAATATATCAATATATACATATGTTGATCAGACATGGAAAATTACTCATTTAAAGTGATCATCCTGAAAGACCAAAACTGCCTATTCGAGAATAGTGTTTGTTAAGTATTATTGAACAAATGTAAGTCTGTCTAGGCTGTACAAATTAACAGGGTGCCTAAAGAATGTGTTTATTTTGCTAGGATATTTTTGGAGGTTGAGTCAGATTTTAAAATTTTTAATGTGTTACTGAAGACATTTGTAATTTTTTCAAAATTGTACATTTTTGGGGTCTCTTGAGAAGTGTCTACATCATCTTTGAAATTTGTGTTCCAATATCACTACCATGAATAGATAAATACCATAAATAAATTTTAAAACATGCAAACTTCATTTTGTTTTTCAACCAAATCTGTTCTAACTAGATACTTTGTACTGCATTGTAATATTGTGTAGGATAGTGTTTTGTTGTATAAAGAAACCTTGAATAGGTTTTTTCTGTTGTATAGTTAGTTTATTTTTGTATTCTCATTTTTTTGGGACATTCCTGCTACGTTTTATTGTTTTCCTTGTTCCTTAGGACTTTCTACGTTACTAAATAACAGGTTTCACAATATAATTTACTTTCAAAAAACATAACAAAACCTAAACCTATCTTTTATTACAGTTTAAAATATCATAATAATATATTTAAAAAGATATCTATTACATTCTAATTCTAAAAATATTGTTTAATAACATATATGGAAGACATATATTTACATAAATTACAAACAATAATTTACATTATGCTAATGGCATATATTTTTTCAATATTTTAAAAATCCCTCCAGTAATAGTGTATTGTAATCCCTAGTGTAAATACTTAAACCTTTTTTTCAATTAGCCAAAAGTAATGGCAACTCTTTGTGCAATTTTAGCAATATGGCGATTAATTTTTAATGTTTTAAAAATTTTTTCAGAAACATATGTTTACACAAAAATTAACTTAATGTAAAGGTCTTGCTTACATACTTTATGCCTGCTTGTATAAAAACAGCTTGTTTAAGTAATTAACAACCAGCTCGTCATGAACAGCAACAAGATTTCGTGATAAATATATTTGGTTTTACTTTTACTTTGTTTCTATTGTGTTGTATTACCGCAAACGGCAGAGGCCACCTTGATCTCGCTAAAATTGTCATTATAATAATTAAACACAAATGTAAATGTAGCAACATTTTTATATTTTTTTAAAACAAACCGTTACAATTTACACATCTAATTTAGATGAACAGGAATCGTATTTGAACTTATCAAACTTTATAGAATACATTCATTTGTTTATGAATAAAGGAGTATTTGATACATATTTATAGTATACTAATAGATACAAACTATTTTATTTATTTTTATAAAAATTATGTTTAACTTTTTTTGTGCAAGAAATTTTCATTTTGTTGTGCGTTGTACTACTTATAACAATTAAATCAATGTATATTAAGGATAATAATTGTATGAGAAAATACATGTATGTTTATATTTTCAACTCTTATTTTATTACAAGATGTATCTAAATTGTAGAACTGGTATAGACAAAATTGATCTGATGTTTACATTAATAATAATAGGTTAGAGAAAATACAAACTGTATACAAATTTAACTAAACAATTTTCAATAAATTTCATTATTTGCCAAACGGTTTCGCTATCAAAATTAACTTTTTTATGAATAATTGGTGTTAAGAAACACTGTTTTTTTTATTATGCACAATACAAATGACAGACAATATGATTAATATTTAGTCTTCTCTTTTTCATGATTTTAATAGGTGATTGTCTTGCATTGCAATCCGACAGAGATAAAACACCTGTAAAGATAAACGTTAGAAACAACCTAAAATTTACTATGTTACCGCAGTTTGTTATTTGTTTTGCTTCGCTTTTTTTATTTTAAACTTTACATCGTTTTACGTTATAACTTGATAGAATGAACTTTAGGTTTATTCAAATCGTATTTATTTAATTTCGTGAAAAATGTATTAAATAATTTGTAAGATTCAATATTATATCAACTACACCTTTCATTACATTATTTTTGTGTTTTACATTTCCGTATGCAGGAAGATCAAACAGTTTGGCACTCTGATTATTACGTGTAAGTTTGAGTACTTGTTTATATCATTTACTATTAACACCAGTTCCTATTGATTTGTACAAAAGTTGTAACTAAATTTTATGTCTATAATTTTTGTATAATTTTTTTTGAGAGTACAAAAATTATTTTTAATAACAAATAATTATATCATAATGAATTAATTAGCGTTTTTCAAGTATGTGAGGTTAAATATGTTTTTATTGTTGCATAATTTCTGTTATAAAAGCAGCCTACCTTTCATCATATTTAGGAGTTGAATAACTAGGTTAACTTTATGCAATTTAATTTTGTTACTAAACCTAGACCAATATTTTACATCTCGGTTTTTATCAAGTTTGTATTTGTATTTTGTCATTTTTAGGCCGGCTCCTTCCACAGGTATTAATGTTTGACATGTATTTTTAGTTATTTTTCACTGCAGGACATTGCCAATCCTAAACGTTAGGAACAATTTTATAATATCTGTATGGGTGATTGAACCTTATTGGAATATAATTGTCTTAGTAGCTTTTAACTTTGGTAATTATTTACATTTCTAAAACAGCTACATCTTCGCGGTGTGATACACTGATGTCACATTATACCTCTATCCTTACATACTGTATCATTACGTTTTGCCATAATTTTAATGAATTTGTACTTCAATAAAAAAAAAACAAGGAAACCTTACTATCAATATAGCCTTAGAGCATGTTTAGGAACGTTCCTTACTAAACAATTACCCTTAAACTGTGTTTATCTTAACTATATTGTTTAAACCTATAACTTGAAAGAATAATATTTTCCCCAATTTTAATCTTAATCTTGTTTAGTTGTTATATAACCTATCTTTGAACTTTTACTCTTTGTACATGCCGTTATCTTCCATTAATTAACTTGATCACCTATATTAAATCTAATAGTGTGTATTAGACAAAAAAATTGTAACTGTTGAAAATAAATAAGTATGTTTAAAATGTGTACTGAATATTAATCTTAATGGAGTTTCAGAAAGTACCAATTGTGTTTACTATAGACACATTCCATAGTTTATGCAACAACTCTGATCAGTATTTATTGCCTTTCCCAACTTAATCGATATTGCCAAACAAAATTATACCAGGCAATGCAGAAAGTCATCAGGAACCTGAAAAAATACCAAAAACTTTCACACACTACAAAAATAATAAATTTAAGAAAAGTATATATTACCATAGGTCTATGTCAAAGTTTATAGGAATAAAATGAAGTTTTTTATTTTTCTAAAACAAAATTTTTAACTTTTTTATATTTAAATATTAGGACAGATTAGGTTAAATTTAAACTGTTAGGATGGATTTGGTTTTTATTTTAAAAAATAATTACCAATCTCTAACATAATTCAATATTTGCGTGTAACTCTGCCTTCTAGTTCCATGCCATGATGAAAAACCGTAGCCTATATCTTATATCAAAATTCACTTATCACCACTTAATTGTTAATGCTACCTTGTGTTGTTAAATTGTATACCCTTATTTTATTACCAAATCTAGCCTAACTGAATACCTTGTAGACATATTTTAATATACTTTTATAGTAGATATCAAAGGTGTTGAACTAATGGTAAACCATTGCTCTTTAAGATACACCTAAAACCTTATAAACCTTGCTCAGAACTTGTGTGATATATACTTTTATATAGAAATTTGTGATTTTTTTGGTATGAGTAAAAGTTTTTATTTTTCCCTGACCGTTTTTATGTTCCATTTATGTTGGAAGATGTCATTAATTAAATTGTGAATAATAGATTAGTATTGGGTAGGGATATGAACTACCCTCTTCCTCAAACCTTCTTGTCTGGGATATGAAGAAGAATTACAATTACAAGGTTTATATACCTGAGTTACACACTCTCTGTCACGATTATAGTGTGATGTATACCTTGACTTGATAATTTGGTTGTGTTAAAGTTCAAGTGTAATTATTTTTAATATTAATAGCCCAGAGGACAATAAAAAATGAATTTAGTAAAGTTATTTTTTAAAAAAATCTGACCAGTGTATTTTATTGGCTATAAAATATTCTTGCAAGAAACCACCATCACTGAACTAGATTAAATATATAGTCCATTTATTAGCTCTAAAAATAATTTTCAATAGAGTTACGTATCATTATAATATCAGTGATTGATTTTTCTGTTTCACAAATTTTAAAGTAACATTAGAGGTTACACAGTTCTGTGGCAAAGTGTGAATAAAAATGAAGTGTGCTTCTTTATTACTGTACTTGTTATATTACCAATAATGTATTTATTAGGCTGAGCTTTTTTATTTTAGGTTGAAGTCTAGCAGTTCATTAAAATCAGGTGTTAAACATATTGGCACTGGCAGTGGTTCGGAAGGAGGTTCTGAAGATGGGGAAGACAATAGTGCCATTGGAGAACATACTGACCTTATTGATACCACTTTGTTTCAACCGATACAGACAAACCACAGAAAAAAGTTAATATAATATGTAGTATATCTATTTAGTTAATAATGGATTATTAATGTTTAATATCACATTCTTTGATGTGAATAACATTTAATATCTCACGATATCATCCTACAATTCTCCTCTAATTTTAAGCTTTGAAATTTGTTAGCAGTTTCTATTAAACCGTTTCCATTATAACTATTTTTTAATATTTTCATTTTTGTTTATATATTTTTTATATGGTAAATGAAAAAAGACGTTGATTTGCGAGTCATGTATATATATTTTATTTCATTGGCGACTTTCGGAAATCGGTTCATTTCCATCATCAGGCTTTTATCATGATATATTACTTAGAATTATTATTATTTCAAATCAGAGAACCTTAATCCAGAGGTAATATATTCTCAGCCAAGTTTAGTTATGCCTGTGAGTGTACAGAACAAACATTTTTGCAAGCATTATCAGTAAAATGAAGAATATAACCCAATTTCCGAAACATGACCAATGAAACAAAATATGAATACAGCCGAACCTCCAGATAACGAAATCCTCTACGTAACAAATTTTTACCTTGTCCCATGACATTTTAGTAATTACATTGCTTATTTACCTCTATGTAACAAATTTCAGACCTCTCAATAATGAAGTTTCTTTTCACTTCAACTGAAGAAATGTAGTGTTGCATAGTCGGCTCACAATGTTTAAATTGGAAAATTGTTATTTTCAGCAGGTAGGCGATCTAGGTAGAAGATAGGGCAGTAGACAGTAGTAGGGGAAACACATGTCGGTAATTGACTGTATGTTAGTAAGTAGAAATAGAATTCTAAGAGCTTGGCATTTATAGATACATGCCTACAGTACTTTTCCATCCCTCCACCATTTTCTTTTGTCACTCATTTTAATCTTGCTAGCTCAGTTACTCAATTCTATTAGTGCTATGCGTTTGTTGTGCTGTGAAAAAATTTTTTTTAAAGTGTTCCAGTGTTGCAGAAAAAGTGATTCTTATAAGAGAGGTCAACCTCTCTTAGGTGTAAAAAAGTTGGATGTTGCGAAAAAATTGGTTGTACCTCAGAGTTTGCTAACGACTATTCTAAAAAACCAGGATCAGATTCTAAGACAAAGTATTGCTTATGATTTGCAAATAAAGAAGATATCTAATACAGTACAGTGAAGAAACATTCAGAACACATTCATAAAACATGTTTTGATTTTCATCAACTTGAATTTTAAAGGAATTTAAACATTATCCAATAATAACATTGGCCTATTACCCTACCTACAGTTGCCATATTATACTGTATTCCTCTAATTACTGTTTGCAATTTTATAAGATCAGTGAGATGGGTGGGAGTATTCTTGACAAGACAACCTCTCAATAATGAATACCTCTCTACAACAAATTTTTTTCTCTGAATAATCGACTTCGACATACAGAGGTTCAACTGTATATACTTAACTTGCAAATCAACTGTTTTTTTTCATTTACCTTATGAAAGTGTAAAAATGAATTATATTTCTTATATATGTTTTGTTCACTTATAACCCGGTGCTGTTCTGTAATATATTATAGCCTTAATAGGGTTAATTTCTTTCATGTATTTTTATTTGTTTTCTCTTTTCAGTATACTTTGATTCGTTTGGAAAATGTATATTCAATCCCATTTGTCAAGTTTTTAACATCTAACATTTTTTGTTTTCTCTTTGATATGTTAAGTTTTATCTTTTCTTTCATTTATTGTTTCTGTTTTATTGAGAATATCTTCTGTCTTTTTAAATAACCTTCTAATAGGATTTCTCCTATTTGCTTTTATTACTAAGGTATTATTTTCTTTTAAATTTTATTTAAGTTTATTTAGAAGCTTCTCTTGTTTCAAATTTTTTTTACTGTTTGACCATTGTTTTATAGCTCTTTAAAATTTCAGACGTTAGATGTCTTGCATATATTTGTTCTTCTAACACTAACATTAAAATTGTGTTCTGATATCACTGATATTCTGCTATACATCTGCTATTTTCTATTAATTTAAATTTTTTCTATTTTCATTTTACCGTTTTCCTGTAATATAACTTTTTCTTTCTTTTATTTCATCTAATATGTTTATTGTTTAACACGTTCATTGCCAATCACGCGATATCGCGTGATGCCAGTTCTTACCAGACGGCCGATCACGCGTTATCTTGTGGCCGATGCTATCCAAATTCTATGTGAATTATAGCGACCACAGCAAAATTGTGCGTAATACTTATATTGGCCACTAGGGAAGGGATTGGCTCTTTTATAGTGGGGATGGCCACCAGCCATTTTGTTTTGTTCTTATCAGGCAGTGTACACAGTGGTAGCGTTCTAATAAGGTATCATCCTAATAATTTTGTTTAGTTATTCATTGATTTAGCATTTTGAAGTTCGGTTTTTATTAATTTGAGTGTTGATTTTTATAATTATGAGTGACCAACTAGGACCCTCGAAAAGGCTCAGTGAAATGCCGGATCGCCCAATAAAACATTTAAAAATTACAGAGGTGGAAGTGTATTACTAGATTCTGACGTTTTTTGCCCTCTTTTCATTCTAGTTACACCTAATTAGTGTTTGTTTGTATTTTTTTTATTTAAGAGCAATATTCATTCCTAAATATTATGCTGGGACTGATTTTGCATTTGTTCATTTATTATTTCCACATTTTAAAAATTTTCCGTAATATTAAAGAGTTATCCTTTATGTTCATACTTTATTGGTTTCATCGCTTTTTTAATTTGTTTTGGTTAGTGTATGTCGTTTTTCTACAATAATTTGTATCATGTTTTCATATTTTAAAATTTTCAATTTGTTTGCCATATATTTAATTCGCGTTTAATTCTATCAACTCTACTGTAATCAAATTTGTTAGTTGTTTATATTAATATTTAGTTTATTAGTAATGGAGTTTGATGTACTCATTGGAGTTTTTACATTATTTCTTTTAAAATTTGATATTTTATATATCTCCCTGTCTGTAAATTCAATATTTGCCAATAATTACTTTTGTTCTTAATTTTTTCCTTTATTTAGTGCTTTGTTTTTTAACCTTCCTAATTGTCATATTAATGCGTTATTATAACTATTATTTTTAGCTATTCGATAAATTAAATTCGAGGTAATGAAAACCTAGGTAATGCTGTAATTATTAAAACTATCAAGTAGTGAGTATTAGTAAACCGCCTATTTTTGTTAATAAGTTTCTCAGTTTTAATAATAACTTTTTTACTATTTTTTTCTGGGTTTGGTTTTTTATTTATAAATATAACTATTTAATGTTATTTTTTAGTTCCTATTTTGTCACTGTTTTATATATTATTGTATTTACGAAACAAATATGTTTGGAGTTATTCTTTCTGTTATTTTTGTAAATTTCAGTTAAATGGAAATGAACTTTTTCATATTTGTAAATGTGCCAAACTGTTTCAGAGCGGAACCTAGCAAGGAATTGTTAGCTGCTATGAAAGTATTGAACGATGCACTTCAGAAATCTCCAAGTGGAGGTCCTCCTCATCATTTGAACACTGCAGTGAATATTATTCAACAGGAGTGGTTCAAGGTATGTATATGACCTCATAGTTAAATGTTTAAAGTATGTAATCAAGCTTTATTTTAAAAATTATTTACAAAATTGGCTGTTTATAATAATAATTTTATTTGTTATATGCAGCAAATAGACGATGGCACAGTAATTTGTAAAGAAGACTGTATTTTTTTCAATATACATTAAAACCTCATTAATTTAGACAAGTTGGGACTATAGTAAATCCAACTGAGCTTGAAAAGTCTGGAAAAAACCCTTAAAATATTACGCATCAAAATAAACAGTATAAAACATATGTACTCTATAATAACATCTATTTTTTTTTTTTTAGGGAGATGCTTGTAAGTTTGCTAAGCTTTTAGTACTGTCAACATATGGCATGGTACTCATTTTTATATTTTCTTTCACCATACAAGCTCCCTTTTAAAATCATTTTAAAAGAAAAATCTTCAAGAATGTTTTAAAAAATGTTTCTCCCCGTCTGATACTACAGAAAGCACTAATCAATTGTAGTGACTTGCTTTTATCTATTTGGCTCAATGCTTCAAGTCCTTTTTATAATATTACAACAATAATATTTTGTTACTACTTTTGGTATCATATGGAAAAAACCGCTACTTACTGATATTTTTCAGCAGATGTGTTTCACACTAGATCATTGCATTGTTCAATGCTGTGAGAAACACACAGCAAGACAAGAGGATTGCAAGAAAAGAAACCCACAGCAAGAGCCATGTCTGTAACTCACAGCATTGAACAATGCTCTTATCTAGTGTACTACACAAAAGCTGCAATTTGTTGTTTTGTTGCTATTGCATGTAACTAAAGAAACAAATGCTGCTTTTTGCTATAACATTAACTCGTTTGTAGACCGAGTTGTGTAAGATACCGGCATGACATCTGAATGCCAGGCTACTCACCACAGTATGGATGAGACTTATATAGTAAACATGTACATTTCCAGCTAACAAACTCAGTTACAAGTTTAGCTGACACATGATCATGTAATATGTTATGATTGTGCACACAGATAAACAGTCTTACTAAGGCACTTTTACATTTTATTATTCGGAGATCCGAGTTAAAAGAAGGAAGCTTTACAAGCTTGAACAGTTTTTTTTAGTATTAAATTATATTACATCAATATGGGTTTTTCAGGTTTCAAGCACATCCAATGCTAATCCATTAGATGTTGAAGACTATTTAGATTGCTTTGAGGATTTCTCAAGCAGACTCTTAGAATATATTGTCAACATGACTGATGTCAGTGTAAGTATTTTTTGTTTATACATTCATTTTCTAATATTGTTTCTAAAAAAATTGTTCATAATAATTTATTGAAGAGACGTACAGCAACCATTAAAAAAATATGTTATTATTATGTGTAAATATTAAATAAAAATTATTTCAGTTATAAAGTTGTTTTTACCATTGTGAAGTAAATAATTAGTTGTGTGAATGTTAGCGGAAACAATCGATAAGCTTTAAACTATGATTAGCATTTTATTATTAATTCAATTTTTCACATACTTTAATTCATAATTATTTTTTTATTCTTGAATTTTATAGTCCATTACGTTTGGTTGAATCTTATTAATCACTTAAACAATTGTTTAAGTGATTAATATATTTTTTAGTAATAATGATTACAAATAATTTGTTGAAAAATAAATAAATTAGAGCAACACAATTTAGTTGCCATGACCACTTAATTTTGAATTCATTTGAACTTGCTGGGCCCTTAGAATGCAAATATAGTCGGCAATGGGTTAAAACAGCACTTCTACACACATCTACAAGATAAATTACAAATATTTTCATCCAATGCACATTTATTTTATAAAACGAATTGCTTGAAAATATGCAATAATACAATAAAAGATAATAATGTTTATTTCATAAACATTGAATATATTATCTGTGGAAATTACACAACACACTTCCAAATAATTCAACATCTATTGTGCATCTTATGTTTATATATTTTTACAAATGAAAACAAAATAATCTTGCTTTGTTTTTGTAACGGTTGAGGTTTAGCTGCTGTTTACATCACTTTTAGTAGTGGTAGGGTCATATAAAACTGAAGATAATAAAATAAGGTTTATTAAAATTGAAAAGTATTCAATAACTCGCATTAAGCTGAGAAACAATTTGGGTTTTATGACAGTTAATTTTCTATTATATTAAATAGAAAGATTTCACAAGCAGTATAAAACTTGAAGTGAAGAATACTTCAGTTATAAAATTTTCATTGTAAGACAATATTGTATAGAAATATTGTTGTTTACTTTATCTTATTTGTTCTTTACTCAACATAATAGAGTAATATGGATTTGTTTAGGGAAACACAGCTATGCACTATGCTTTGTCACACGGTAATTTCGATGTTGTTTCTATCTTATTGGATTCTAAAGTGTGTAACATCAACCAACCAAATGCAGCAGGATATACATGCATCATGCTCGTGTCATTAGCTGAAGTGCATTCAGAAACTCATCGCCAAGTTGTCAGACGGCTTTTCCTAATGGCGGATGTCAATATGCGTGCCACACAGGTAATCAGTTTTAAGCCTATAACAGGTTTAACTAGTTTGAATTGCATAGGGAAAAACAATAATTAATTACTTTATTGAACAAAATCAGAAATTTTATTAAGTAAATAAAAATTCCTCCAACCATAACATTATTGAAATATAGGCATGATAATAAAAAAGTCAAGTTAATGTCTTATATTTTTGTTAAAAGAAATTAAAACTATAATATGTTAATGTTACTAAACGATAACTTGTACATAGTTCTATTTACTTATTTTTAAAAAGATATGACAACTCTTAGAAAGAGTTAGTGGATTATACCATATGTTTAATGAATTCATAGCAAAGTAACAATATCTTCAGTCATTTTTGTTTTTTAGCATGGCCAAACAGCATTGATGTTGGCAGTGTCACATGGAAGGCTAGACATGGTACAGCTGTTATTAGAGTCAGGAGCAGACATCAATATACAAGATGAAGATGGCAGTACAGCATTGATGTGTGCTGCTGAACATCATCACATTGAAGTTGTCAAACTGTTGCTTGCACATCCAGACTGTGATCTTACAATTACTGACTATGTAAGCTGTTGTTACAAATGTGTTAATTTATGCAAATTGTTTCCTCAAAACATCTTACAGTTTTGGTATTGGTCGCCTTTTTGTGTAGAGATTACACCACACAGAAATATTCATGTATTAACATGAGAGATAGATCACTCTAGTTTGTAACTTCTTGTTTGCTAGATTGTATTTTGTAATAAGACCCTCTGATGATGATGACATGGTCATCGAAATGTACATAAGGGTTTAATCTTAAGTAACTTGTTATATTTGTTATTTTTGTGGTATTGGGTTTCTTTCCAATATTTTCATTGTAATATATTGTACTACTGTGCTCTTGATATTGTGTAACATACTGCTTGATCAAGAAATTAATTTCTTCCAGTAACCTGCTGCATTGATTGTCTCATTACGAGGCAGAAATTCCACAAGCAATACTCCTTTTCTGTCCCAAAAAACTGTGCACATGATTTTCCGGGCAGAAATTGTTTGCTTAAACTTCACTTTTCTGGGTAAATTTGAATGCCGCCATTCCATGGACTGTTGCTTTGATTCTGGTGTGACATAGGCAACCCATGTTTCATCGCCCGTAACAATTTGGCTTAAGAAATCATCCCCGTCGTTGTGGTACCGCTCAAGAAAAGTCGATGCACTGCCTAAACGTTTGGTTTTGTGCACATTGTAATTCAAGTGCTTGGTCACAGTGCCATAGAAAGCACTACAAGAAACATCAGGAAAGTCATCCCACAAGGAGGAAATCGTAAAGCGTCTGTTTTGTGTGACCGTATTGTCCACTTTCTGCACCAAACTTTCATTAACGACCGAAGGACGCCCGCTCCGTTGTTCATCGTGCACATTTGTGCGTCCATCTTTGAATGATCTCACCCACTTTCTTACCATTCCATCACTCATAATGTTTTCTCCGTAAACTGCACACATCTCACAATGAATTTCAGTAGCTTTTAGGCCTTTAGCACTAAAAAATCTTATAACAGCTCGTACTTCTCAGTCGCCGGGACTCACGATTATCGGAGGCATCTTAAACACTCAGTACACAACGTAAACAAGGAAGAATCAGACTGTAATGGTGTCAGTGCATAGACAACAGATGGAGGTACTCAGTGTGCATGCGCAAAACGCCAACCGCAGCGCTGCGGCAGCGGTGTGGCAAAACGGTACTTACTTAAAAAACACGCCTCGTATGTCCAAATAACATATTGAGTTCACTGTCGATTGTTTCTTTCAAAAAAGTAAGGTTCAATGATGCCTGCTACTGCTAATTCGCACCACACTGTTAATCATTCTAAATTAATGGGTTTCTTATTAAGTTGTTTTGGATGGTTGTAGCTGATATTTTGTTGGTAAACACAACCAGAAATTTGAAATTTTGCTTTATTGTTGAAATACTAAGTATTGGGTCTAAAGGTAAAGTTTCAGTCATTGTTTCACAAACTACCTGATATGAAGCAAAATCTTGTGAAAGTTTCTATATGACAACATTTTTGTATAGCTGAAAATGGAGCTCATTGTGTAGTACTTGTCTAACTAAACTGTTTGACATCTGAAGGAATGTGTGTATTTGTGGGTGGAGCATCTAGGTGATTGCTTAAGTGAAACACAAACTGTCTCAATTTGTTTGCATTTTAATCATTTGTCTTGCTCCTGGTCTATTCTGGACTATATTTCCAGTATTTCTAAAATCCTCCACCCATGATAAAACTGATTTAAAGTTTATAATAGTATCTTGAGGACAAAGTCTGAAGTTTAAACAGAATTCATGTCGCATGACAATAGAATTGACACAGCTAGAATGGTGAGCTCTAAAACAGTTATGCTTCCATACCATTTTGCTGGATGGTTACTTGATCACATAATGACGATTGAAGTGAACAAGACTTAAACAATCCCTATTACTATGTTTCTTTATAACCACTTTCTCTCTAATACAATCTCATCGCACTGAGCTGTGATTACCTAGAAAAAAGAATTTTTCTCTCACACTTAATTTTATAATGCACACCATTTTTTCATTTATTTGGTGAGGATAAGAACATTTTTTATCAAATATTTGTATTTTCAAAGAGGAGTCAATCCGTACTATGTAGTCCAGAAATAAAATAATTGGTCGCTATACGATTTAATTATTCTACCATATATTATATTCTAGTTCAAACTAAAAGAATCGAATAAAAACCTTTCTATTTAGTAAAAAATTATCTTATTTCTTTAAATGTAACATTATTTTATGATGATTCAAAGATATCATATCCTTTTTATAAACCTTTTTGTTTTTTATAACCCAATGCAAGATAATTGCAAACATGTAGATCTTGAGGACATTTTAAAAATAAAATTGAGAAAAACTTAATATCTTTTAAAGGAGCTGCAAATATTATTATTTTTTTTCTATATTACTTTGGTAAAAGTTCTGCCTTCTTCTGAAGAAACAATTGTGTTTAAAATTAATATTCTGTGAAACCAGTTGTAATTTGATGTTTGTGTTTAGGACGGAAGTACAGCCCTAAATATAGCGATGGAAGCAGGCCACCGGGACATAGGAGTGTTGTTATATGCTCAAGAACATTTCTCAAGAGCTAGTTCACCATATACTTCATTAAAACATCGACGAGCAAAGAGTGCAACACCTACAATGAAAACACCTCATCCAAGAACACCCACATCTCCTCATACTCGCAACAAACAAGATTATTCTTTTTGATAAGATTTACATATATCTTACTAATTTTGTGTGTTTAAATATTAAACTTATTCGAATGTAGAATGAAGTGTTTTAGAAATTCATTGAAACATGGTAAAGAGGTTTTATTTCTGATTCTATCTTACTTCAATAATAATTTGATAATGAACAGTGAGCTTTTCAAAGTATCTTGTAATTTCAAAGTTTTTAGGTTTCTCTTAACTTTCTATAAATTGTGTGGCATAACCTACATAAAGAATTTTCAAGTTGTATAATGTAGATTGTGTTTTTATAAACATAAATGTGAAATAAATCTCGAGCTTGGCTTGCCAGGTGGATTATTTCTTAAAATAAATTGTAGAAAAGTATCACAATATATTTTATGAATCAAATTATAAGATTTACCGATTAAATTCTCATCATCAGTGGCACATTAGATACCACCAACAAATTATTACTTTAACAAGCAATATCCTTGTTAACCAAAAGCCTTAGTTACTGCATAATTGTGATGCCAACTTATGTCACTAAAATGCATTCATTTACATGAATGTATTAAGAATAGTTATGGGCAATTTATTTGTAGTAGTAAATTTTAAATGTGAAAGTTATTTATTCTCAAGGCATTTGTGTAATTTTAATAAATTAACAAAACAAATATAATATACATATGTTGTTCAAATATGTTAAACTCTTGTTAGCAGTATGAAATATTAAGTTCTCTGTAAAGTCATCATACTTTGTAAAAAATACTTCATAACAACTTTAAATCTGAACCTTGGATGTACAACAAGTGAAGTGTAAAAGTCACTATACTTTCATGTTTCTTTAATTAAAAATCGAGGTAAACATACTTATTTTTTTTGGAAAATCACCTGTTGACTGTATGTTAATTAGTAAGATGGTATGAACATATGTAAATTATTAGTAGAAACAATATGCAAAAAATTCAAAGTTTTTAAAAATGCTGGGTCACATAAAAGCCAGCACCAAGATGCTATAAGTTTAATTATGGGTTAAGGTTCAGTGGTTAGCCCTCCAGAGATAGTGGTTACTGGGGAAATAATCCCAAAACGAGGGTAAATCTAATACAAACCATCCAACTCATAGGAATACAGGAAGTACTTATGTGAATTTTATTTCCTCTGTCTTGGATCTGTAAAAATATTCTGATTTCAAGATTTTGTTAGTTTTCCTAGTTTATGTAAACAGTAGTTAGGTATTGGAGAAGACATTAAGTCAAAGTATATGACACGGGGGAGAGAATGATTTGGTTTGAGGGGGATTGGCATATTAACGAAAAAGTGTTTGGTGACGGGGATTCACACCCTGGGCTTCTCTTGGGACTCATGGCGTGTCTCACTATTTCAGTGGTCAGATTTCTAAATGGTGTGAGTCATCATAGATAGTGTTTGTGATGGAAATGTATGACATGTTTTAAGAGATAACCGTCGGAGAATGAATACGTTGAGGCAGTCCATTCATATAATGTCATTAATGCACCACAGTCAGTTGATTTTGGAAGAATCATGTATAGCATCCAAGTTGCTGTTTACCTTCCCACATATAAGTCCTATCCATAACTAAGTTGACGGGGGTAATTAGATGAAAATGTAACAATCCTGTTTATCAAAAATAGAGAGAAAGCACATAGGATGATTTTTGTGAGAGATTTTTTCATTCTAAGGTAGATTGGCAGTTGGGTGATTTGCATTGATATTGGTAACTGCCATTGCAAATTTCCTCTAGAAATAGCCTCATTGAAAAAAAAAGATTTCACCCTAAAAGCATTAGTATGAACACACCAGATTCCACTCTTGAAGAAATTTGTATCCTTCATATTTTCTAATATATTATCAACATATGATGCATTATATACTGAAATTGCTCTTTTTAAATATTGACTTTTATAAGGTCCACTAAAAAAATTTGGTCTACTATAACCATCAAAAAATTGTTGCTCATCTAGTGGCTTCCAACAAAGATTAAGATTTCTGTCGCAGTACTCTCCTCTTAGTTTGTACACTTAACTTACCATCCTTTGTTGTTTAAATGTTTTTTTTTAAATTCTCACATCCCCCATCAATTCCAATCAAACTGTTTGTTACGTTTAATTGTTGTTTTCCTTTGATAAACGTAGACCCTGCATTTGCTTCTTCAGTTTGAGAAATAACCAGAAATCAGAAAATGTCTGATGAACAAAAAGCATGGCTAACTTAAGGATAGATCTTAAAATTTTTCTGGGATCATTATAAATGGGTGAATTGGTGTTTTGGTTAAAGTCTGTTGTTCTCTGTGCAATACTGAACACATATTTCCAGTACCTTCAGAACAATTTGTTGAGTTTTGCTTTTAATGCTTATTTATCTATAGATAATTTCATTTTGCTCACTTGGCTTTTATTTTTCAGCGATGGAGTTGATGTTTTCTAATGTATACTGTAGTGATAGTTTTTTTTCTTGAGTCATATCCAATTTTCCAAGTTCTGTTATAGTTAGCTTCTTCGTAAGGGAGTTAAATCTATTGGTTTACCAAGGCTGTTCAGTCCAGCGTTGGAATAAATCTCTTGTTCAAGATCAAGTAATTTTGCTCCAAATTTTTCAGTACTGTGGACTACTCAAAACACCCGTTGAAATTATGTGCTAACTTCAATCTTATTTAAAATGTTTTAGATCAACCCATGGTGATTTTATATTATAAAATTGGACAATTTATTAAATTGATTTTAGTTTCAGTTTGTTAAATGTACCATTCTCATTTGAAGTTCAGGTAATTTAGTAAAGGTAATTCAATTGCTTTCAAAGCAAAAATATTGTTACAACTTTCATACTCTATGAATGTACAAGGGATCATACACTAGGTATTAGGGCTACCATCTACCAAACTTTACTATACTAATTCAAGTAAATATAAAAGAGTAATGCTAAACAGATTTTTTTAATAGTGCCTGTTTTAACAAGTTTCAAGTAAATTTCAATTAATTAAACCTATGGAGATTTATAAAATGTCGGTAAAATAAGAAACCTACAAAAAAAAATAATTCCTTGGCTTTGTACTGTTTCCAACCATAAAAATATAGGTTTATTTAAATAAGTGGGATTTTAATTTACAGGAGAAAATCTCAGAACAAATAAATACAATGACAGTCTGTTAAGTAACACTGATTATTCTTTATGTCCAGGTGCTCCCTATTAGTTTATGTAAGTGAAAATCTGGGGTCTCCATCTACTGACAAGTTATCAGTAATGGTTACAGGGAATGCATTTTTCTCTACCTTTATTAATTCTTAGAACTTCCGTCTCATAACAAATTGAAGCATATTTATTTACTATCTTATTAACATTGAGTTGGGTAATGGTAAATATTATGCTTTAATGATAAAATAAGATTGATTTTTTTAAATTCTGCTTAGCTCAGCTAACTTGAATATGTCAAAAATATCTCCAGGGCCAAATGTCCTTGGTTGTTTCCATTACTCTGTCATTATCTTTTTATTACCTTGATGTAACAATTATCAATATATCAACAATTATCAGACCATTTATACCTTGGTGTGGTTGTGGTTATAAAGTTATTATCAACAATTTTTAATATTTATTTCTTTATTTTAGACATGTTTGAGGGCATTTAAAAAGAAATTTTACCTGACGAACCAGTCCAGTTATCACTGGCCTCATGAAAGGGACTCGCCATGATATCTGGTATCATTAGTTGTTATCTGATAAGCAGTCGTGTATTGAGACAAGAAACAAAATGCTATTCTACACAATAAAACACAACTAACAAGAAATGTAAATTACTGTTTACAATAACCAATACATTTTCCCAGAACAGCACAAGGAAACTTCATTTTCAAAAACTGTATAGTCCTTTTCAAAACTTATTTGTGGAATTATAAGAAGTACTGTGCTTATTTAAATTTATATAGGCTTTTCATTCCCCAGAGAATAAATTTAACACACATTACTTATATGACTAATCTGTTAATAACAAACCAACCAAAAAAAATCAATTTTTATTTGCACCCAACTTCTACTATACAAATGTTTATTATCAAAAATAATTTAACCAGTATCTGTCATGGTATTTAATAGCTAAAGAATGTCAAAATTTTCACATCCATTTTTAAGTAACCTTTTTTAAGTAATTGTCAGTAAAATTGTATAAATCTTTTTTTTTAATAGTTCAGAAAAATTCACATACAGTTAAGATAATCTGAATAACTACTTCAAAACAAATAGTTAAAATGAGTAAATAAAAACTACTAAATATTTGTGAAAACTAAGCAAATAAACACCGCACAAAATGAATATAGACATTTCCCAACCTGTTTTTAATTTTCAAGTATATATTTTTAGAAATTGTTTTCTAAGTATACTATGTTGTTAATTTTAATAATTTACTAAACTTTAAAACAATGTATAGCAGTTGATTAATAAGTACTAAAATATAAGTAGTATTCTTACAAAATAATATAGGCCTAATCAATTAATAATAATCTGTTTTAAGGAAATGAGTTTGTTAATTTATTTGTAAATTCATGATTTGTTTGTCATTGAAATTTTATAATTTTATTATATCATAATATAACAATTTTATCATTAGATCTATTTAGAGTTACAGATTTGTTTGTCACTTTAAATTAAAATACCATATTTTTTCATTTATGACTTGAAGAATAAGCCCCCCCACCCCACCCAAATGGTAATACTTCATATATAAAGGAAGAATTTTGATTGGGAAAACAGGGTTTTATAGAAAATACAAATAGTGGAACCTCCATCATGACAAAGAAAATATTAAATGTGGCACTCCTAATTTGTAAGAAATAACTTTGTGGACTATATGAGAACAAACTGTAGATTCTAAATGTCAAACAATTATTTTTATGTGTTTTCTATTATTAAAGAGAAAGTATTAAGGTGGATATACAATCTTAATTCACTACTAAATTTCAGCGTTGTTTTCCCTTCACAAATCCATTCCAATCTCATCATTTATTTACTAGCTTAAACGTATTTGTAGTATTAATTTTTTACCAAGTACATTCTAGTTTGTATTATATGTATATAGTTGTAATAAAATAAATTTGAACGAATTTCAGAAATTGTGTTTAACGTGTTACTCCTTGCCCCTCTTTCTTGTGTTGTCAGTACAAGGAGATTCTTGTTATCTCTATAAAATTTCTAACCATCTAATTTTGTCAGAGATGCTAATGCTCAATTTTATTATATGACTTTTTGTACCCTTGACATTTTATTACCTAAAATTGTTTAAAAATCTACAAAGTTATATATACTGACAACTATTGAACGCATTTTATCCATATAAAATATATCCCAATTTGTTGTATTTATCATCACACTATCTAACCTACTTTTGAGTCTTCTTAAACTAGGTCATAGAAGGGGCTAAAAACACGCTATTTCCCACTCCTAGGAATGGATATGCTTCCACAGTATAGTGGGTCACTTAAAAGCTGGTGCGTAATCGATCAATAGAAAACCTGTACTATCCCTAATCAAAAGCATGGTTTTTGTTGCATCAAATACCACCGCTAAGAAATTGCGGTAGTTAAGAAAACTGATAAAAGTTAATTTTTTCCAATCTTTATGTAAGTGATCTGGTTAATATGACAAATCAAATATTTATAGCGGCCTTGTCAAATCTACATTATTGTGTCATAATGTTATTATTAATAACAAGGAACTAATGTTTGGCCAATAGTCTATACCAAAAATACATTTTTAGTTTTTAACACAACTCTATTCTATTGGGTACTAAAAGAGAATAACTGTTTTAAAATTGATAGATTTTTGGGAAGTCAAAATTGTGTCATTACGCAAATGTGGAGTGATAACTTTTATTGTTAGCCAGGTAGAGGGAATGCAAAAACTCACATTCACTGATATTGGAAATGTAGGTAAATCAAAACCAGCTGTATTATCATGTAAGAAGGTTTAAAGGTCAAAAGTGGGGGAAATAGTAGTTATCCATGGCAATTAAGGACAAAACATTAATGTAAAAATTAATAATTATGAAAATATAAATTAAAACACTAAATTTTCAAATAAAACATATTAGCTCAAATTAACTCAAGAAGTAAATAAAGAATAGGTGATTTATGAAATTTTAACAGCAATGATTACAAAATAATATTTAGAAAATTTCAAAATGTACAGTAAAGCCGTTAAATAGAAGCATGGAATTTTAGAGTTTAACCCTTTAGTAACTAAAGCCAATTATCTATTTAATTATAGTCAGTACAATGAGAAAATCAATTAATTACATTACAATTAATTAATTAATTACAATTATATCTGATTAATTACATTTTTATTTCTGTTAAGAAAACATATTTTGATTTTTAAATTTTTTAAAAAATTTTTCACTTCTTTCTTGACACGCTCCTCAAAGGTTTTAGTCTTAACAGCAAACAGTTTGCCTTAAGCACTATATTTTCTATTACTATTTTTAGGCTTATCTTAATTAATATTTAACCATGCAAACCACTACAAGATGACCTGCGAAAAGAGTTGATGCTGTAAATGATTATTTGAACATCTGAAAACTAAAACAGAGCAGAAGATATACAGCGAAGTCATAATTTCTATACAACTGTTTATGAAGTAGATGAAAGTATATTCCATAGTCTTCTTTAACAAATCAAAAGTCCTATGAATTATTTTTTGAGTTACAGATTTTGAAGTTGCGTGATGTAATCATCTTGAATTCACTGATTAAACTAATTTTAAAAATACATAATTAAGTGAACAAAGAAGAAATTACGAATTCACTTAGTTATGTATTTTTTAAATTAGTTATAGATTTTGTTTTATTAAATATTTTCAGCTTGCAAATAGTTGCAGTTATTACTAGATACATAATTCACAAGGATAATCAAACCATTATTAAAGATAAATTCCTGAAAAATCTGTTGCTAAATATAATCTAGACCAGCTTGACATAATTAACAGAATCTAGAAAATATTGTTCTAGGGTAGATAAGAAATAGTTTTTAACTATCCCCAAAACAGATGTCTTATAAACTAAAATTAATCTTTTTATTAAATGTTTATAAACATTACACTCTTGGTATCAACTTGACAAAAAAAAACCACAACTTACTGATATTTTTCTGCATACGTGTTTCACAGTAGGTCAGTGCATTGTTGAATGCTGTGAGTCACAGACAAGACTGTTGCTCAGGTGTATTGTGTTGATGTGAGTCTGAGGTGTATTGGTGTTTTGTGGTGTGTTATTGTTCATAGAGTAGTTGCTTATTATGTGTTCAAACACTTCTCAGAATTATGTAAACAATCACTTCTCAGAATTACTTCACATACAACAACAAATACTACACACAAAACAAAGGGATCCCCCATCTCAAGCATATTATCAGAAATAAGCATAAACAATCTGGAACAAAAATATATTATAAACAACAACAAATGCGCCCACAAAACAATATACTGGTACAGATACATAGATGACATCCTAATCCTATACAACGGCAACATAAGACAGATAAACACCTTCCACAATTACTTAAACAAATTACACAATAGCATAAACTTCACACTGAAAACAGAACAAAATCATCTTCTTAGATCTCACGAAAACAAAACAAACACACAATCAAAATATACAGGAAGCACACCACCACTGACAGAGTTATATACAACACTTCTAATCAACCTACACAACACAAACATGCTTTTTTCCACTCCATGATACACAGACTAATCAAAATACCCATGAACAATGAAAACAAACTCAACACAATAAAACAGATAGCCTGTAAAAATGGATATAAACACACCTTGGTAGACAACATAATGCACAAAAAAACAAAAAACAACACAAAAATACATAACACTAACCTACCACAACATATCACAAAAAATAGCTATCTCGCTTCACAAACTTAAATCAAAGTAGCCTTAACATTCAACACAACTAAAAAACACCTACACAGTACAATTGCACAACAGGGCAGGAGTATACAAGATTACATGCAACGACTGCCCCAGCTTTTACATAGAACAAACAGGGAGAACCTTTACCACAAGATACAATGAACACATAAAAAAGAAAACCCAAGTCAAATTTCGTTACACACATAAAAAATACACTACACTGATACACCAATATAGACAAAAATCTAAAAATCCTACACTATGTCAAATAAAGCAACAAACTAAACACAACAGAAAACTACGAGATATACAAACATTACAAAAACTATCCACAACACATTCTAAACGACAAAACACACTCACAATCAAGTACTATACTTGAACACATAATTAACTACTACTCTATGAAAAATAACACACAACAGAAAACCAATACACCACAGACTCACATCAACACAACATGCCTGAGCAACAGTCTTGTCCGTGACTCATAGCATTGAACAATGTGGTGACCTAGTGCAAAACGTGTCTACTGAAAAATATCGGTAAATAGTGGTTTTTTGCCAAGATGATACCGAAATGCAATTATGGAAAATCTTCAAAATTTACAACAGCCAGTTTATAAGCAGTTAATTATTATGAAACCTATTCCAATTTCATATACCAGAGCAATATATATATATATATATATATATATATATATATATATATATATATATATTGATGAAATTGAATAATTAGGTATACTGAAGGCACTTGCTTCAATTCCATATTTGCAACTTGAAGAAACTGCTTGTTTTTAATCATTTCTAAGCTGGATAAACAGAAAAGACTAACTACTCAGGATTGTGGGTACCTGAAATAGTTCACACTTATTTATCATATATTTTGAAGTAAGGATTAGGTTATTACATGATATACAACAGGAGGTAAACATTTAATAAATACATTTCATACATTATTACTTCTTTTTACCACAGAAATTAATTATAAAATTTATTGTTTTAAACAATATAAAACGTTATAAAGCTTATACAAATTGATTTATTGCTGTTCATTTTTTGGTGTAAAGTATGTTTTTTGTATTGTTGAGTAGCATGTTAACTTTGGTACTTGGTTCATACTGATCAATACACTAGGAGGCTCAACACGAGGTGGAGGGGAATTAGAAGTAAAACGACACCATGCAGCTAACATCAAACAAAGTAACACTAAGGACAAACTAATTAGAGCCACTAGAAGAGGCCCTCCATATGTTGCTGGAATGTCAGGCGGTGATGCTAAATTTGCATCAGGTAGATCAGCAAAACGAGGCAGGTCCTCATATCTTTCATGAGGCATACAACGTCCATTGTGGTTTATCTTAGAACCGCATATTAACCCCGAAGCACACTGTAAATCGGTTTGACAAGGCTGTCCTACTACCCTCATAATATCACACTCACCCCATTCTTGACAACGACAGCCTACTTTGCCTTGACATAGGATGTACTTTGCACAATCAGTGTCTAATAGGCAATGTGCTCCAAAGCGATCATCATCTGAAGACATTTTACTCATCTGAAATATTATAAAGATCAGAAATAGTTATGTGTACAAAATTCAAATTATATTTTATGCTCAACCAATAAACATTTTTTTGCTTTATAAGTAAAACATATATCAATTAAAAATATTTCATAGGGGCAGTTGCATTATATCTTCTTCATGTCCTTCATAGTGAAAACACTATGAATTTAATCGCCTCACTTGAGAAAAAATAAGAAACGAAGTGTAAAAAATTGTAATGCAGGCTTCTTTACCACTATTCCAGAAGTAATCGACGTAATAATATTTTTTTTTTTAATTTACTGTGATTTGTCCCTAAATTAACATAAAAATATGGCAAGTGCAAGTATTTACATATATGAAAGTGACTACAAGTATTATGTTCCATTGCACTCATAGACTTTCTACAACACTGAACATATGCCACATAAATAAACCTGGTAACTTTGTTAAATGGTCAACTGTACAGATTGTATAGAACAAGATGGTGTTTGAATTGGACAAGGCAATATTTTATGGGAAAAATACTATATGCCTACTACATCAGTCGGACTACACTGATTTTGATAAAAATTTACAGAGAAACTTATGTTTCCCAATTCTTCAAAAGTTAGAGTTTTTTTGTGTGTTAAGGGTGTGAAAGTCCCCATTATGAGAAAAATTTTAAAATATAGATATAAGTATTTTAAAATTTTAAATCATGTTTAAATATGAGAAATGCACCTTTCTCATCTTACAGGAAATATATTTGTGATAAATTGTTATTTTCAACCCTTCAAGGCACACAAATTGAGTTTAAAAGATTTTCAAACTTATCAACAATACATTAAATGTATATTACAAATTCATTACAAATTTTGTAATGAATTAAAATCCCATATTTCTTTAGAATGTTGTAACCGTTAGAAACCACCGTTGTGATGAAATTCATGAAAAAAGTATTTTTTAACAGCTTGATACATTTAAATGGTAAATTTACAATAAATTATAACCCCTAGAAAAACGATACCCCAACACTTCTTAATTAAGGAATGTGTACTGCATACAAAGTGTTTCCAACTAATTGGTTCACAAAGTACACATCCTAATAAGCCTAAAACACACTTTTGGAATCAGAACACAAAAGATAATGGATAGCTATAGATACAGTTAATGCTATGAAATGGCAAACAGTTTCACTATAAACATACTACAGGCAGAGATAAAACTGTATGTCTAAATGCGCCCCATCACATAAAATGAGCATCTAGCAGCATTGTTCAGTTTTTAACCAAGCATGAAAACAATTTCTCTTTGTGAATGGAATCTGTAATTTCCAAAATCTCCTGCTGGTAAACAACATTATGAGTATTGCATTCTATATAAGTGGTTTAATGAGAAAGCAAAGTGTGGCATTTTTATTCATGGAGGCAAATGGCACACGGAATGTTGGAACATAGAAGGATGTTGCATGTCTAGGTTATTCAGAATCCACAATGTTCTTATGCTGAACGGATCAGTCAAACGTTGACCCGCATTTTATTATCCTCTGAGGGACTATTCAAGACTATTTTGAATGCCGACTGCTGGTCATGAGAGGCTCCCTGCCTCAGTTAGAAGACTAGGGATTGAACTTTATCTAAATGTAGCAAGTCTAAGAGCAAAGTGATGGAGTGGATCGACCGTTTTCACAACTGTAGGTACTAAAGATGAATAAGGTAAACACCCATACTTTATGCATAATCTACGACGATTCTGTCTGCTTCCCATTTAGTATCACTAAGTAATCTATGACTTGTACCTGAATTCCAACAAGATTATGGATAGTTCTGCTGACAATTCTACACACTGGCTCTTCGCTCTGGAAAATTTATTACCTGTAGTTTTTAATCATTCCTTTATATGGTAATTACTATTGGTAAAGATTTTTCATTTGTTGGAAAATGGCGATTTACCTGTCATAACATTCTTAGGCAAAGTATTGCCCATGTAGGTCTGACTAATTTCTGTTCACTTATTTAAAGGTAACTTCTGTTGCTATGTTGTTGAAGTCTCTGTGAGGGACTTGCTCATTGTACCAAGCTTTGTAGTGACAAGCCTGATACAAGAAACAAATCACTAGATGTGTCACCAGTTTAACCAAGAGGTCCATTTATAGTAATTGCTAAAGGGTGGGTTACTTGTGTCATTAAAGCTTCTATTTTGTTGGTCACATCAGCACAGTTCTTACAAAATGATTTAGTTGCCAGAGCAGCAACGTAATATTTTTCATAATTTTTGGTTGGAACAGCTTTAAAACTCTTCCTCACAAACTTCCTCCACCCATCTATTCACTAACATTGTCAGCCGAATCCTGATACAGCCTCCTTGATCCAAAGAAGATTGACATTGTTTTGGTGTTCATAAATTTGTTTAGAGCCAATCATTGTGTCTAACATTGTGGATGTGACTATAGGAACAGGTACACCTATGGTTCACTTGCAATTATTTCCAACTCTCAAAACACTGAGGCTTATGTTTTCCTCCTTAGCTCAACTGGGTGGACATCTACTAAATACTTGTAATACTATATAAAAACTGTGACACCTATGCACGATAGACTCTCTGACAAAGGGCCAAGGTGGCTGTCAAGCCTGTAACTTTTTCTGGGTCACAGGAGCATCCCAGATCAGAATTTGTCAAGCTCTTTCAGCACTCCCAATTCATAACGGTTGTAACCAGACAAACATTCCTATGAGAAGATGTAAGTGTTCTAGTGTATAAGGCTTGTGTTGTTAATGATGTGAGTGGATTGTGTATAATTGTGTCTATTGCGGACGTGAGTATTGCCAGTAGTGTTATGTTAGATTGGGGCTCCGTGAGCTAAATCCCTCTTAGTAGGTGCGGCTAGTCATCATCCCTCCTGTGGTTTTCAGTAAAGTTCGATTATACCAGTACTCGAATATAGGTATTCCACCTGATTTTGAGTATTCTAACCGAATTTTGGTATTCCAGTTAAGTTTTGATAGTTTAGCCGATTTCAGGTATTCTAGCCGAGCTCGTATATTCCAGTTGCATTAAATAATCCAGTAGAGTTGTTTTATTCCAGCTTAGTTTGGTTATTTTATTAGAGTTTGGATATCCCAACCTATCTCATGTTCTGTTGCACATTTCAGCAGTTCACTCGGTTATTCCAGCCGCCTTCGAGTCATTCAGTAAAATTATGGTGTGGCAATAGTGTTTAAGAAGTTAATTGGACAAAAGGCTTATAAAAACATCAACATCGAAGAAAGTCTAAAATACTTACCTACTTTTCTTTAGCCAATGTCCATTCTTCGCTGCTGAGCTAGTCGGCTCCAAAATTCCCAGTATAGACCAATTAGGAACAGTTGGACGTCCTGCTCGGGGTGGGTTGAAATGTGATCCCTATTCATTATACCATTGAGATTGTGTGGACACGTATCAGATTCTGCAAGGCCAAAGCGATGGAGGTGGGCTTGGAGATAGTCGTGGTCTGTCAGGAGTAGGAAGTCAGCTACGGCAGTTGCAATGCCAGTTGTGGGTGGGAGGGGGCATCAACTGCTAAATGATCACCACTGCTTTTCTCTGCTAGCTTCCTCGTATCTGTGTTTGATGTAGTGTTTCAAGGTTGCATCGATAAGGCGTATGGCATAGGAAGGGCTGTTTTCCCCATTCCGTTGTTTCATCTATGCCCTATTCTTGGCGAAGTCATCTGCTCTTTCACTACGCGCGATACCGACTTCACTCAGGATCCACTGAAGGCGAATTGATAACTTTTATTACAGATGGTTGGAGATAGCTGCTCGGCGTTGGAATAGGTGGGGCTGTTTTCCCCATTACGTTGTTTCATCTATGCCCTATTTTTGGCGAGGTCATCTGCTCTTTCACTCCCCGCGATACCGACTTCACTCGGGATCCACTGAAGGCCAATTGATAACTTTTACTACAGATGGTGGGAGATAGCTGCTCGGCGTTGGAATGGGTGGGGCTGTTTTCCCCATTCCGTTGTTTCATCTATGCCCTATTCTTGGCAAGGTCATCTGCTCTTTCACTACCCGCGATACCGACTTCACTCGGGATCCACTGAAGGCCAATTGATAACTTTTATTACAGATGCTGGGAGATAGCTGCTCGGCGTTGGAATAGGTGAGGCTGTTTTCCCCATTCCGTTGTTTCATCTATGCCCTATTCTTAGCGAGGTCATCTGCTCTTTCACTACCCGCGATACCGACTTCACTCGGGATCCACTGAAGGCCAATTGATAACTTTTATTACAGATGGTGGGAGATAGCTGCTCGGCGTTGGAATAGGTGGGGCTGTTTTCCCCATTCCGTTGTTTCATCTATGACCTATTCTTAGCGAGGTCATCTGCTCTTTCACTACCCGCGATACCGATTTCACTCGGGATCCACTGAAGGCCAATTGATAACATTTACTACAGATGGTGGGAGATAGCTGCTCGGCGTTGGAATAGGTGGGGCTGTTTTCCCCAATCCGTTGTTTCATCTATACCCTATTCTTGGCGAGGTCATCTGCTCTTTCACTACCCGCGATACCGACTTCACTCGGGATCCACTGAAGGCCAATTGATAACTTTTATTACAGATGCTGGGAGATAGCTGCTCGGCGTTGGAATAGGTGGGGCTGTTTTCCCCATTCCGTTGTTTCATCTATGCCCTATTCTTAGCGAGGTCATCTGCTCTTTCACTACCCGCGATACCGACTTCACTCGGGATCCACTGAAGGCCAATTGATAACTTTTATTACAGATGGTGGGAGATAGCTGCTCGGCGTTGGAATAGGTGGGGCTGTTTTTCCCCATTCCGTTGTTTCATCTATGCCCTATTCTTGGCGAGGTCATCTGCTCTTTCACTACCCGCGATACCGACTTCACTCGGGATCCACTGAAGGCCAATTGATAACTTTTACTACAGATGATGAGAGATAGTTGCTCGGCGTTGGAATGGGTGGGGCTGTTTTCCCCATTCCGTTGTTTCATCTATGCCCTATTCTTGGCGATGTCATCTGCTCTTTCACTCCCCGCGATACCGACTACACTCGGGATCCACTGAAGGCCAATTGATAACTTTTACTACAGATGGTGGGAAATAGCTGCTCGGCGTTGGAATAGGTGGGGCTGTTTTCACCAATCCGTTGTTTCAGCTATGCCCTATTCTTGGCGAGGTCATCTGCTCTTTCACTACCCGCGATACCGACTTCACTCGGGATCCACTGAAGGCCAATTGATAACTTTTATTACAGATGGTTGGAGATAGCTGCTCGGCGTTGGAATAGGTGGGGCTGTTTTCCCCATTCCATTGTTTCATCTATGCCTTATTCTTGGCGAGGTCATCTGCTCTTTCACTCCCCGCGATACCGACTTCTCTCGGGATCCACTGAAGGCCAATTGATAACTTTTATTACAGATGGTGGGAGATAGCTGCTCGGCGTTGGAATAGGTGGGGCTGTTTTCCCCATTCCGTTGTTTCATCTATGCCCTATTCTTGGCGAGGTCATCTGCTCTTTCACTACCCGCGATACCGACTTCACTCGGGATCCACTGAAGGCCAATTGATAACTTTTATTACAGATGGTGGGAGATAGCTGCTCGGCGTTGGAATAGGTGGGGCTGTTTTCCCCATTCCGTTGTTTCATCTATTCCCTATTCTTGGCGAGGTCATCTGCTCTTTCACTACCCGCGATACCGATTTCACTCGGGATCCACTGAAGGCCAATTGATAACTTTTACTACAGATGGTGAGAGATAGCTGCTCGGCGTTGGAATAGGTGGGGCTGTTTTCCCCATTCCGTTGTTTCATCTATGCCCTATTCTTGGCGAGGTCATCTGCTCTTTCACTACCCGCGATACCGACTTCACTCGGGATCCACTGAAGGCCAATTGATAACTTTTATTACAGATGGTGGGAGATAGCTGCTCGGCGTTGGAATAATTGGGGCTGTTTTCCCCATTCCGTTGTTTCATCTATGCCCTATTCTTGGCGAGGTCATCTGTTCTTTCACTCCCCGCGATACCGACTTCACTCGGGATCCACTGAAGGCGAGTTGATAACTTTTATTACAGAAGGTGGGAGATAGCTGCTCGGCGTTGGAATAGGATTGGGCAGTCTGTTGGAGAAATGTCGGCTATTACAGTTATGGCAGCTTGGGAATTTATGAAGAATACGGCACGTTGATGGTGATGAATAGCAAGTGTTTCAGCAGCCAGTCCCACCGCCGCGCCGTTACTTATCTGTCAAAGTCTAAAATTGTATCCCTCAAAAAATAGTAAAGAGCAAATAGCTTGGTATTTGTTGGCTTATTCGTAGGT